>PVIY010007979.1:0-78426 GCA_004026745.1 Myrmecophaga tridactyla
TTTTTTTTTTTTTTCCTACTCCTTAATAGCTCAATAGATAGAACTGGAAGCACTCTCAGGCTTCAGCAGTTCCCCAGGCAAATGCAGAATCAAATTTCTCTGAGAGACAGAGTAACTAGTCAGGTAAAAGTTGAAAATTCCCTAGAGGGTATATCTTCTCCAAGAGAATGCTGAGGCCCATCTCAAGTAGAATCCCTCCATCAGGAATTGAGTTCCAAAGAACTGGAAACTGAAGAAATTAAAGACATCCTACAATCTCACCTATGTTTCAGTCATGCTCCTGGAAAGGAGCGTCTGCTGAAGTTAGAGGCACTGCATCACTAAGTTTGTGGGAAGCCATAGGCAGACAAGTGCCACATGCTGGTCAGGATAGGAAAAGCACAGAGTCTAGAAGCTTCATAGGAAAGTCTGACAACCTACTGGGTCTCACCCTCAGGTAAAACTGATGCTAGATACTCTTTCCTCCTGAGATGTGGGCCTTTCTGGTCAGGGAAAATCTGACTGTAGTCTATAATATCTGAAGAAACCTTACTCAAAAAAAAAAAAAGAATCTATATAGGTAGGGCAAGAAACAGAAAACAAGAACTGAAAATTTCTGATCAGTTAAACAGAACCTATGCTAGAGGTCTAGAATAAGTTGAACTAAATATCAAAAAAAAGAGAGAACAAAGTCATCCAACAACAAAATCCTAGGTAAAAGTGTGAAAACATTTTTCAATCCAGAATAAACTAATTAAGGAAATCAATGGCCTAAACATCAGCAAAAAATAATTAGTCATACTAGGAAAATTGAAAGTTTTGCCCAATCAAAGGAATGAACCAATATTTCAAATGAGATATGGGAGTTAAAACAACTAATTCAGGATGTTTGAACAGGCATGGAAAAATCTCATAAAAAATTAAATCAACAAGTTGAGGGAGGACATGAAGACCTTGGATGAACAAAAGAAACTCAGAAGTTTGAAAAATGAAATCACAGATCGTATGGGAATGAAAGGAACTACAGGAGAGATTACAAAAACAGTGAAAACTTATGGCAATAGATTTGAAGAGGCAAAAAAAAAAGGATTAGTGAACTAGAGACAAGGACATCAGAAATCTGTTACACAAAAGAAAATATGGGAAAGAATGGAAAAATATGAGTATGGTCTCGGGAATTGAATGACAAAATGAAGGCCATGAATATACATGTTGTGAGTGTCCCAGAAGGAGAAGAGAAGAGAAAAGGAGAAAAAAAGACTAACAGAGGAAATAATCACTGAAAATTTCCCATCTCTTATGAAAGACATAAAAGTAAAGATCCAAAAATTGCACCATACACCACACAGAAAAGATTGTAATAGGAAACTCCAAGACACTTAATAATTAGATTGTCAAATGTCAAAGAGAAAGATAGAATTTTGAATGCAGCAAGTGAAAAGAAATCCATTACATACAAGGGAAGTCCAATAAGACTATGTGTGGATTTTTCAGTAGCAACCATGGAGGCAAGAAGGCAATGATATGATATATTTAAGATTCAGAATGCAATAACTACCAATCAAGAATCTTATATCCAAAAATTGTCCTTCAAATATGAGGGGAGATTAAAATATTTTCAGACACACAATCACGGAGAGAATCTGTGACTAAGATATTGGCTCTACAAGAAATACTAAAGGGAGCACTGTAGGAAGATATGAAAAGACAAGAGAGAGAGGTCTGGAGAAGAGTGTAGAAGTGAAGAATATTACTAAAGGTAAAAAGAGAAAACATTTAGATATGACATATAAAATCCAAAAGACAAAATAGTAGAAGAAATTACTGCTTCTACAGTAATAACATTAAATTTTAATCACATAAACTCCCAAATAAAAAGGCATAGACTGGCAGAATGGATTAAAAAATAGGACCCATCTGTGTGTTGTCTATAAGAGACTTTAGTTTAGACCCAACGACAAAAATAGGCAGAAAGTGAAAGGTTCAGAAAAGATATTTCATGACAATCACAATGTGAAAAGAGGAGTATCTATACTAATATCTGAAAGATTAGATTTCAAATATAAAAAAATTGAAAGGGACAAAGAAAGACACTATATATTAATAAAAAGAGCAATTCAATAAGAAGACTTAGCAATCTTAAATATTTATGCACTGAACAGGAGTCCTCCAAAATACATGAGGCAAACACTGACAACACTGAAGGGAGAAATAGACACCTCTACCATAATAGTTGGAGACTTCAATTCCCTGATCTCATCAATGGATAGAACATCTAGATGGAAGCTCAATATAGAAACAGGGAACCTGAATAATACTATAAATGAACTAGACTTAATAGACATTTACAGAACATTACACTGTATAACAGCATGGGATGCATTTTTCAAGTGCTCGTGGATCATTCCCAAGGATAAACCACATACTGGGTCACAAAGCAAGTCTCAGTACATTTACAAACACTGAAATCACACAAAATACTTTCTCATTTCATAATATACTGCAGCTTGGAAATCAATAACAGGAAGAAGGCCTAAGAATTTGCATATATACATACCTAAACATTAGTGTTAAAACCATAAAACCTTTAAAAGAATATGTAGGGAAATGTTTTATAAATCTTGTAATAGGAAGTGGTTTCCTAGACCTTACAACCAAAGCACAAGCATTAAAAAAGAAATAGAAAAATGGGAACTCATCAAAATTAAACACTTTTGTGCATCAAAGAACTTTGTCAATCAAGTAAAAAGACAGTCTATGCAATGGGAGACAATATTTAGAAACCATATATAAGATAAGGGCTTAGTATACAGAATATATATATTCTTCAACTCAACCCAATTAAAAAATGGACAGAAAAACAACCCATTTAAAAAATAGACAGAAGACATGAACACACACTCCTCAGAAGAGGAAATACAAATGACTAAAAGGCACATGAAAATGCTCAACTTCACTGGCTATTATGGAAATGCTAATCAAAACCACAATGAACTATCACCTGACACTCACTAGAAATGGCCAGTATAAAAACAACAACAACAACAAAAAGACGGAGAAAAGGCAAGTGCTGGAGAGGATGTGGAGAAAGAGTCACACTTATCCATTGTTGGGAATGTATAATAGTACAACTACTCTGGAAGGCAGTTTGGCAATTCCTCAGAAAGCTAAGTATAGAATTGCTGTATGATCCAGCAACCCCATTACTAGGTATATATTCAGACGACCTGAGGGCAAGGACACAAACAGACATTTGCACACAAATGTTACAGCAGCATTATTTACAATTGCCAAGAGATGGGAACATCCCAAATGTACATCAATGGCTGAGGGGGTAAACATACTGTGTTATATACATATCCTGGACTATTAGGCAGGTGTAAATCAGAAGAAAGTCATGAAACACGTAACAACCTGGATGAAGCTTGAGGACATTATGCTGAGTGAAATTAGCAAGAAATAAAATGAAAAATACTGTATGGTCTCATTAATATGAACTAAAATGAATGAGTGAACTTGGAGAATTGATGTTATGAACACAGGTTATCAGGAGATGGAAATAGAGTAGAGATTGGGCAAATGGTACAGAAGGAATACAGATTATGCAACAGGACTGATTGTAAAAATTCAGAAATGGATAGCACAATATTACCTGATTGTAGCAAAATAATATAAATATACTGAATGAAGCTGAATGTAAGTATGATTGAAGGAGAAAAACTGTGGGCAAGAATGAAACCAGAAGGAAAGATTGAGGGTAAGGACTGAGATGTTATAATTTAGGAATGCCTAGAGGGGGCAATGATGGCAATTAAATGTACAAATAATAAAATATTTTTTCATGAGGGAGAATGAATTAATGTCAACATTGCAGGGTGTTGAAAATAGATGTTATGTGTGAAAATGTGCAATCAATGCAAGGTAGGGTCTATAGTTAACAGTGACATTGTAATATGCTTCCATTGAATGGAACAAAGGCATTCTGCCAAAATAAATGTCAATAGGCAGGGTTTGTAGGGGAGGGGTATGGATTACTTGTGGGAAAAAAAGGAAATGTCTTCATACTGATTTTGATAGCAAGCACATGTCTATACACTTAGGTTGGATTGTATGATGTGTGAATAAAACTGTTTAAAATGTACAGAGAGTTTATTTGAACACTATAAGTACATGCAATCTTCTGAGATTTTGCTGGTTTCTCCAGGTTAGTGTGATGCCCTGATACATCCCAGAGTAATTCAGAAATTCAATAAATAAGTAGTTGCAAAGTCCACTTGGGGCACTTGGGAGAAAGGAGAAAATATTCAACTTCCCAATTTGGAGAATTTCTTATATTCTTGCAAGCAGTGGGGACAAACAAACCAACAGGCTGAGCCGTTGATCTTGAGGTTTGCCCTTATAAAGCTTATTCCTGCAAATGATAGGCTAAGCTTACTGAAAAATTAGGCCTCAGAATCATCCCCAGAGAGCCTCTTTTGTTGTTCAAATGTGTACTCTTTCTCTAAGCCAAATTTGCAATGAACTCACTGCCATCTCCCCTACTTGAGACGTGACACTAAAGGGTACAGATCTCCTTGACAATGAAGGACAGAAATTCCAAGATGACCCAGGCCCTGGAATGAAGAGATTGAGAATGTGTTTTTGACCAAAAAGAGTAAGAAAGAAAAGAGATAAAATAAAATTTCAGTGGCTCAGAGATTGCAAATAGAATTGAGACATTATCCTGGAGATTATTCTTATATATTATATATTCCTTTTTAATTTATGGTGTATTGGAGTGACTGGGTGGAAATACCTGAAACTGTTGAGCTGTGTTCCAGTAGCCTTGAGTCTTGGAGATGATTGTATAAAGATATAACTTTTACAATGTGACTGTGTGATTGTGAAAACATTGTGTCTGATGCTCCTATTATCCAGGGTATGGACAGATGAGTAAAAAAGTTTGGATAAAAATAAATAAATAATAGAAGGTAGAAAGGGTAAAATAAGTTGAGTAGATGGAAATACCAGTGGTCAGTGAGAGAGAGAAGTAAGGAGTATGGTATGTATGAGTTTCTTCTTTTTCCTTTCATTTCTTTTTTTGGAGTTATGCAAATGTTCTAAAAATGACCACGGTGATGAATACAGAACTATGTTATGATATTGTAAGCCACTGATTGTACATCATGTGTGCAATGTATGTATATGAAGATTTATCAATAAAATTATTATTTTTTAAATGGAGAGTAAGCTGACACTCAGAATTTAGGCAACTTGCTCAAGATTCCCCTGTTGGTAAATAGAAGATGCAGGGTTGTATGGAGGAAGCCTGGCCCTGCAGCTCAGTGCTAGAAAGCACTCTGTCTAAGGCTCTTGTATGCCAGGTCTGTTCTCCAGGAACATAACAAGGAGGTGTTAATAACAGCTGCCATTAATGAGTCCCTAGTATGTGCAGGCAAAACAAATTCTCAAAAGGCTGGACAGAAATGGGTACAGGGGAAGCAGAGAATGCCATTGAATTGCACTGCTACCTTTCCACACTCAGAGCACCTTTCAGTGGGTCTGTTTAATGCATCAATTTTCTTCTCTTTTTGTGATGGATTTTGAAAGTGTGATTGATAGATGAATTCTTTTTGAGGTACAGTGGTCCAGGAGTCTTATTTTGTCTAAATCATTTTCTTAAATTGTGTCAGCAGCATTTTTCATTCATGATGTCTCAAGACTTTTTGTTATCATAAAGCCTTATTCATAATATGCTTGCACCAATTCTGTAAAATAATTCCTTCGAGGTACATCTTGTCTTTTCAACTCAAATTCAAACTCACTATGAGACAAAGAATAAGGAGTATAACAAAAATACAGTAATTTATTTCTAAGTACAAACCTGGACATATTATACATGAACTAAGCTACAAATAAAGTAATGAATTATGTTACAAAAGAAAAAGATGAAAGCACTGCCTTCATGATGCCTTGATTTGAACATTTTCCCAGCCTCAGAACCATGATCAAATATATTTCCATTATTTAATCCACCCATTTCATGGTATTTGCTTTGAGTCACATAGAAAACTAAAACACAAGGGCATATCCCACAATTTAAACATCGCACAATTCTTTATTTTATAAGTTTCTAATAATTTCAAATTGACTGATAGAGGGGATAAAAGAGAATGTCTATAAATTCAAATTCAATTTTGAACTTGCAGAGGACTGGAATGATAACACTGGGCAGGCTGATTGTGGATTTACAACTTGCCTTTTTGCATTTCTGTCTTTAATCAGGATCCAAGAGGAAAACATACTGAGCGAGTCAATTCTGGTAACCTCCTAACTCCTGTAGGACATTAAATTTATCTATGGTTTTATTATCAAGAGATAGTTTCTTTTGTAGAAAACTGTCAGGGTTGGCCCATGGGATCGTATTAGAAGACTTAGGAGACTCTGTTACATTCCACAAATTATTTCAAAAATCCCCAGAGAGTCTTTATAACTCAACGTTCATGACTATGAATTATTCTTGACTCTCCACAATTTCTAAGCAGATCACATTTGGGATTGTTTAGTTTTTAATTTATGCAAGGAAAAGTACTCATTCACTATTTGAAAAGAGAACACCCTCCCCCTTTTTAATTTCATAATGCATGATTTTCCTCAATGCATGTGAAGGAAAAATAATGCTTGACTTTTATCCCTTTTCCATTTTTCTACACAATGTACCCTTTCCCTTTACACTGTAATGAGAAAAGTTAATTTAACATAAATTCATGCTGCAGACACATGTAGCCACGTGCTAAAATACATGCTTAAAGAAATAATGTTTCAATTTGTTGGTGCTGAGGAAATCCATAAGGCAGTCCATCAACAATTTTTTGTTTAAAAAACGTGGAAAACCTGATTTGGCTTGCACTTTCATTTTATTGCTAGTGATGGAAGGTCTTGGAGATTAAATTATACATAAATTATATGTAATCATAAAAGCTGAAGCTTAAAATTCTTTTAGATCATATTCTTTTGAAAAGAATGAAAAATTGCAGAAAATTAGTTGTATATGATAGAGGACACACATTTATAAAATAATCCTCCTGAAAATAATTATATATTATTATTCATGTAATTAAAATATGTTACAAGATTTCAGGGATTGTATTCAGAAATTTGGTTCCCATTTGGTAAATACTGTCTTCAAACTTTTGCTTAAAGATGATGCAGAGATTTATTTGAAGTTCCCTCACATCTTTGTTTCAGCACAATTTGGCATTTGTGCAAGTTTTGGGTATGTTTGTTTATTTAATTGTTTTGCAGTTTGTTGGCATTTAGTTCAGCGTGTCACATATAATCATTAACTTTCCATTTTTTCATAAGTGCAATATTGCTCCATATCTAAATAAGCATGTCAGCCTTAGTCCAAGGAGTTTGGAAAGAGCTCATATAGATAGGTTAATCATTCCAGACCCAAGTAACTGCCGTCAGAACTTTGAAAAGAAGAGGAAATAGTTTAAGGCTGAAATATCGTTGATGGAATTTCAGGAAAACTTTCAAATCAATGAAAAACCTATCCATTTGACAAAATAAAGAATATGTTAAAAATAATAGAAAAAATTAAATAAGAAGAAATCATAAACCAGTGAACACATAATATAGATGAGGGGAATTATTTATAATGTATACCTTTTTAAAAATATATTTTATCATTCCATATTTCTCATATAATTTTAACTACACAATAAATGCAAATACAAAAGCAACATGTAATTTTTTCATTCTATCAATTAAACCTTAAATTTCCATCTTAAAGGAGAATATAAGTATAGTAAAATGAAAAAAAGAAATGATCTATATGGTAGTTGCATTATTAGACTTCAATATTATCAAAGGGATAACTGATTGATTAAGAAAATGCAAGCAAAACTGAGGTTAATAAATGTAAAATAGTATGAAACAAGTTAATCAATTATTGTGTTTAAGAGGCAAACAAAGCTTCAGCAAATTCTGGAAGGAGCCAAAGTTCCACTCAGAACTAAACACATTGATTTAAGTGGATTCAATATTTTAAAAACAAAGAAAAATTATAAAGAGAGAGAATAAGCAGCTTAAATAGTTAGAAATTTTATACAACTAAGTGTGGGAAAGAATTGGTATAAAATTGGCAAAAAAAAAAATAGATTCACTATATATATTATAAAACTGCTGTTCCTAAATTTAAAAATGGAAAATATTCTATAAAATATAGTTTTCTTCTGAGCAATGTAACCTACTTTTCATTCTCATGTAAATTTGGGGATTTGAAGGATGTTTAAGTCTTGGAAAAGTCAAAACTTTTTAAATCCTACCTTTTGGTATATTAGTCAGTGTGATTTCTTTAAAATATGTTAGACTTTGTATCAATCTGTTTCCAGTCAGTTACATATATCTATAAATACACACCAAGCTATTTCCTAGATATATAGGTCTCAAATCAACCTTATTTCTTTCCTTCCCTCTGACACCTGAAACTAATAATGTTGATTTTGATGCTATATGTCTTGAGTGAAAGGCTACAATTTCAATCTCATCTTTTTCATAGGATCGAATATAAACAGGACTTTGACACTAAAAATCTTTTAAAATCATATTTTCTGTGACTTGGAGTCTGAAAGAAGTAAGCTTTTCCAAACTTTTCCCTCAAATTCCTTGACACTCTAGTTTTTGTTTTTTTTTTTTAAGTTATAATTACCCAGTTCTTTCCAATTAGTTCAATTCTGGAAACAGTAGACAGTTGCTATACCTTTGAGGCTTTCAATATTTTGACACTCTATTTTCTGTGCTTTCAGAATAGAAATGAGTAAATTCTTCTTGCCCTAACTCAAAAAAATGGTAAGACATCTTAGCTAA
The DNA here is from genome assembly GCA_004026745.1 of Myrmecophaga tridactyla. Taxonomy (NCBI): domain Eukaryota; kingdom Metazoa; phylum Chordata; class Mammalia; order Pilosa; family Myrmecophagidae; genus Myrmecophaga; species Myrmecophaga tridactyla. Next base: position 8,833 of record PVIY010007979.1, read on the forward strand.
AGGCAGCCAGTAATCAGCAACCTATACTTCTAATATTCTATTTTCTAATCTCTTTCCCAAATATTCTGCTACAACATAGCATGGTCCTATTAAGGTTATTTACATATTCATATTCTGACAGAAACACTAGACTACCTGGATCAGAAAGCAGACTATTACTTACAGAATATTTTGTGTCAGTTCCCCATGCACAATTTCTACTAAATATTATATGATGGGGAACACATATTCACGTGCTTATGCAATGGGTTGCACCACAGAATGGAAACCCTCTAAACTCTGAGACTCAGAATTTTTATAGAGGTTACTAGCACAACTTCCTATTCTGCCCTTTGGAAAGACAGATAATTTATCTTTCATTCTGAAAAGTAAGAAAATTATCTAGGAGAGAGGGAAAAAACATCTCCAGATTTATCACTCAGGAATGTGACCAAATGTCTCCAAGGGAAGGAGCAATTGGGGTAATAGAATAGACATTATCTATACTTATTATAGCTTAATTTACTTTGCTCAAAAGACCCAAGTCCACACTACCCATTCAGGACCATCAAGTTCTTTAATACATTCTACATCTTTCAAATATCTCATATCATTATCTACCTTTCCACTATCGGCCCACTAAATCAATGCCTTGTATTTCTTTTCTTTTTTTTTTTAACAATATACTTCACTGTTGGGGATTCAATCATGTGGCCCACAGAGACATGGTCAGGCCTTACTCTCCAGTCCTGTGTGTATGAGCCCATTTGTAAAAGGGACTTTTGAAGATGTTGTTACTTAATAAGTTGTGGCCAAGCTGAATGAGGGTGGGACTTTATCCAATATGGCTGACAAACAAAGGAAATTGGACACAAAAATACCAACCAAAAATGGAAGCCAGAGAAGAAGAAAGGTATTCCCACATAATGGAGGTGGAGATCAAATAAACACTAGAATGCTACACACTCTTGGAGAAAGCATTGCCTGGTGATACCATGATTTTGGACTTCTAGCTTCCAAAACTGTGACAGAATAAATCCTTGTTGTTTAAGGCAATTAATTTGTGGGACTTGTAACTAAAGCCCTGGAAAAATACTACAATCATTTTCTTCATTAGTTAAGGTAATGGTAATGCTTTAAAGAAATAAAGTAAAAACATTTTCAGCTTAACTATAGAAAGTTACTTCTTTTTTATAAAAATTCAGAACATATAGGAGTGGGGTGGTGCAACAACTTCACTTAGTATTCTGGGACCCAACCTGATTGAGTCCTATGATTGTCATTGGCATTGACATCCATCAGGATATTAGAAGAGAAAGAGAATTGTTTGTGGGGAATATTTGGAGTAAGCATAGAAATAGTATACAAGACATTTATTCACATCCAATGGTATCTCATTGTGATATTAATTTGTCTTTCCTAGTGGCTAATGTTGTTGAGCATATTTTCATATGCTTATGGGTCATTTATATGTTTTCTTTAGAAAAATACCAATTCTTTCCCCCATTTTTAACTGGGATGCCTTTTTGTTATTAAGTTGTGGGGTTTATTTTTCTATTATGATATTAAATATCTTACATATGTGGTTTCCAAATATTTTCCCATTCTGAAGTTGTCTTTTTACTTTCAAAATGAAGTTCTTTGATGCACAAAAGGTTATAATTTGATGAAGATCTATTCATAAATTTTTCTTTGTTGCTCATGCTTTTGGTGTAAATTCTAAGAAACTTTTGCCAAATGCAAGGTCCTGAAGATACTTCCCTAAGTTTTCTTCTAAGAGTTTTATAGTTTTGATTCCTATATTTAAGTCTTTGACCCATTTTTTATTTCATTTTTGTATATGATGTGAGGTAAGAGTCCAAGTTCATTCTTAGTATATGGATATCAAATTTTCTGTGCACCACTTGTAGAGATTATTTATTTTTCCTAAGGAGTGGACTTCGTACCATATTTTAAAATCAATTGGCCAAGGATGTGAGGGGTTATTTCTTAAATCTCAGCTTTATTCTATTGTTCTATAGGTATGCCTTTGTTCCTGTACCATGCTGTTTGGATTAATGCAGCATTCTAATAAAATTTTATAATGCAGTTCTATTGAGATATATTCATACACCATAGAAATGATCCAAAGTATGCAATCACTGGCTCACTGTATCATCAGATAGTTGTGAAAACATCCCTATGATCAATTTTAGAGCACTTACATTACTTCAGAAAAGAAATAAAAAGAGAAAGCAAACCCTAATCCTAATCCTCCCAAACCCCTTCTTTCCCATCATTATTGACCGATAGTATTGATTTGGTACATTTGTTATTGTTGATGAAATAGTATTAAAATATTACTCTTAACAATTGTTCATAGTCTTCAATAGGTGATTTTTTTCATATACCACTGTACTATAAACTCCTTGTAATAGTGTCATACATATGTTCTAGTTCATGAAAGAACTTTTTCTATATTTGTATAGTTAAACACAATCATCATCTCCTGTAAGATTCATTGTGTTATACATTCCTATGTTTTAAACTCCAACTTTTCTTCTAGTGACATATATGACTCTAAACTTCCTTTTTCCACCACAGTTAGTCATGCTGTTTTGACCTCTATGGTTTTATAATATGCTTTGAAGTCGGTCAGCATGGTATCTCCCACTTAGTTTTTCTTTTTCAAGATGTTTTTGGCTGGTCTAGCCCTTACCTTTCCAAATAAAATTCATAATTAGCTTTTTCATTTCTGTAAATTGGCTGTTGGAATTTTGATATTATTGCATTCAATCTGTAGATCAACTTGGGTAAAATTGACATCTTAATGATATTTAGCCTTTCAATCCATGGACATGGACTATCTTTCCATTTACTCAGGAGTTCTTTAATTTCTTTTAGCAATGTTTTGTAGTTTATGCATACAAGTTGTTTACAACGTAGTTAGGTTTATTCCTAGATATTTGATTCTTTTATGTGCTATTGTAAATGGGAATTATTTTCTTGATCCCCTCCTCAGACATCTTATTAGTAATGTATAGAAACACCATTGATTCTTGTGTGCTGATATTGTATCCTGTCACTTAGCTGAACTTGTTTGTTGGCTCAATGGCACAATGTTTGATAGCAGTGGTCACAGTGGGCATGCTATCTTGTTCCCTATCTTAGATGGAAAGTTTTCAGTCTCTCACCATTGAGTATGATGTTAGCTCTGGGTTTTTAATTTTTCCCCTTTATCATGTTGAGAAAATTTCCTTTGATTCCTACCTTTTGAAATATTTTTATCATGAAATAATGCTGAATTGTCATTTTTCAGGATTTTCTAAATATAGGCTCATGTCATCTGCAAATAATGGAAGTAAGACTTTGCCTTTCCAATATGGTTGCCTTTTATTGCTTTTTAATTAATTAATTAATTAATTAATTTTTGCATAATTGCTGTAGCTTTTACTTCTAGCACAATGTTTGATAGCAGTGGTCACAGTGGGCATGCTATCTTGTTCCCTATCTTAGATGGAAAGTTTTCAGTCTCTCACCATTGAGTATGATGTTAGCTCTGGGTTTTTAATTTTTCCCCTTTATCATGTTGAGAAAATTTCCTTTGATTCCTACCTTTTGAAATATTTTTATCATGAAATAATGCTGAATTTTGTCAAATTCCTTGTCTACATCAATTGAAATGATCATGCGTTTTTTTTCCCTTTTGATTTGTTAATGTGATATATTACATCACATGTATTGAACAACCCTTGCAAACTTGGAGTAAAGTCCAGTTGGTCATGGTGTATATGTATTCTTTGAATATGCTATTGGATTCCATTTACAAGTATTTTGCTAAGAATTCTTGCATCTCCATTCATTAGAAAAAAAAGGTCTAAAGCTTTATTTTCTTGTAGTTTATTTATCTGGCTTTGGTTTCATGTTGATGTTGACTTCATAGAGTGAATTAGGTAGTGTTCCCTTTTCTCAGTTTTTTGGAAGAATTTGAGGAGGAATGGTATTAATTCTTCTCGGAATACTTGGTAAAATTTACCTGTGACATCATCTGGTCCTGAGATTTTCTTTGTTGGTAAGTTTCTGATAACTGATTCACTCTCTTGAATTGTGACTGCTTTGTTGAGTGCTTCTGTTACTTCTCAAATCAGTGCAGATACTGTGTATTTTTAGTAAGTTGCTCGTTTAATATAAGTTGTCTAGGTTTTGGCATACAGCTGTTCATAGTAACCTTTTATAACTTTTTTTTTTCCATTTCTTTGGGGTCTCTGATAATATCCCTGTCTCATTTCTCATTTTCTTTACAGATCTTCTTTTTGTCTTTGTTACTGTAGATAGGGATTGTCAATTTTATCGATGTTTTCAAAGAACCAACTTTTGGTTTTATTGATTCTCTGTATTATTTTATTCTCCATTTCACTGATTTCTGCACTTATCTTTGTGATTTCTTTTTTTCTGCTTGCTTTGGGATTAGTTTGTGTTCTTTCTTAAGTTTCTCCAGTTCAGTTAGGTCATTGTCTTTAGCTCTTTCTTATTTTTTTTTTCATGGGCGGGCAACAAGAATCGAACCTGTTTCTTAATTTTTAATGTAGATATTTAGGGCTATAAATTTCCCTCTCAGCACTGCCTTCACTACATTCCATAAGTTTTGACATGTTGTGTTCTCATTTTCATTCATCTCAAGATATTTACAAGTTTCTCACAATTTCTTCTTTAACCCATTGATTATGTATGTGTTCTTTAACCCTCATATATTTATGTATTTCCTGGTTCCCTTTTTGTTATTGATTTCCAGCTTCATTCCATTGTAATCAGGGAAAGCACTTTGTACAATTTCAGTATTTATAAATTTATTAAGACCTGCTTTGTGACCCCACATAGGTCTACCATGGAGAATGTTCCACTTGAGAAGAATATACATCCTGCTGTTCTGGGGTGTGATGCTCCATATGTCTGTTAGGTCTAGTTCATTCATCATGTTATGTATATTATCTGTTTCTTTGTTGAGCCTCTGTTTAGATGTTCTGTCTATTGGAGAAAATACTGTTTTCCTGTCTTCCACCATAATGGTTGAGTCTTCTATTTTCCCTTCTGTCTTCACCACATGTACTTTGAAGCACCGTAATTGGGAACATGCATATGGTTTATTGTTATTCTTCTTGGTGAATTGCCATTTTTATTAATATTGTCTTTCTTTATGTTTATATTGCTTTTGCATAAAGTCTATTTTATTTGATATGCGTGTTTTGTTGTTACTGTTGTTGTTGTTATGATACATTAAGAATAACTTTTTCCATCCTTTTGCTTTCAACCTTATTTTATCTTTGGCTTTAAAATGAGTCTTTTGTAAATGACACATAGATGGATCATATTTTTTATTCATTCTGCCCACCTGTGTCTTACTAATTGGGTTGTTTAATCTATTAACATTCAAAGTCATTACTATAATGGCAGTTGCTACCTCAATAAGCACATACTTTGGTTTTTATTTGTCAAATCTATTCTTCCCTCTCACTTTTCACCATTTATAGTTATCTTTACTAATATTTTCCAATTATTTATCCTTCTCCAGACACTGTCTTTTCTTTTGTTTTCTGTCAGCAGAACTCACTTTATAGTACTCATAGGGCAGGTCTCTTATTATTGTATTCTCTCAGATTCTGTTTATCTGTAAATATTTTAAACTCTCCCTCATTTTTGAAGGACAGCTTTGCTGGATAAAGAACTGTTGGTTGATGATTTTTCTCTTTCAGTATCTTAATTATGTTGTAGCACTCCCTTCATGCCTCCATGGTGTCTGATTAGAAATATACACTTAATCTTATTTGGCTTTCCTTGTATGCAATGGATCACTTTTCTCTTGCTGCTTTTAGAATTTTGACCATCTCTTTAGCAGTTGACAGTGTGATTGTCATGTGTCCTAAGTACATCTATTCAGATTTATTCTGTGTAGAGTATGTTGGGGTCCTTGTGTTTGCATATTTATGGCATTTCTAATGGTTGGGAAATTTCAGCCATTATTTTTAAAAATATTCTTCCTGGCCATTTTCCCTTCTTTTCTCCCTCTGGGACACCCATCATCCTTTTATTTGTGTGCTTCATTTTGTCAGTCCTTTAGCTGAGACCCTGTTCATTTTTTTTTTCTCATTTGTTCTCCATTTATTCTTTCATCTGTTCAAATTCAGTTGTTTTGTCTTCTAGTTTGTTGATTCATTTTTCTGCCTCTTCAAATATGCTTTTCTGCATCTCCAGTATATTTCTAATTTCCTCTATTGTGCCTTTTATTTCCATAATGTCTGTTATTTTTTCCTTGTATTCTTTCAAATTATTTTTTTATGTTCTTCTAGTGTCTTCTTAATATCCAATATTTCTCTATACACTTCATTTCCTTGAATTTATCCTGGAGTTTTGTTCGAATATCTTTGATTAGTTTTTCCAGATTTTGAATCTCCTCTAACTTTTTTGTTTCTTTGACTGGGTCATTTCTTCTTGAGTTTTAATATGCCTTGTGAATTTTTTAAAAAATATATAATCATTCCGTTGTACATATATAATCAGTAATTCACAATATCATCACATAGTTGCATATTCATCATCATGATCATTTCTTAGAGCATCAATTCAGAAAAAGAAATAAAAGATAACATAAAAAGAAATAAAATGAAAACAGAAAAAAAATATACATACCATATCCCTTACCCTTCCCTTTTACTGATCACTAGCATTTCAAACTAAATTTATTTTAACATTTATTCCCCCTATTATTTATTTTTATTCCACATGTTCTACTCATCTGTTGACAAGGTAGATAAAAGAGCATCAGACACAAGGTTTTCACAATGACACAGTCACATTGTGAAAGCTATATCATTATACAGTCATCAAGAAACATGGCTACTGGAACACAGCTCCACATTTTCAGGCAGTTCCCTTCAACCTCTCCATTACATCTTGAATAACAAGGTGATATCTACTTAATGCGTAAGAATAACCTCCAGGATAACCTCTCTACTCTGTTTGGAATCTCTCAGCCATTGACACTTTATCTCATTTCACTCTTCCCCCTTTTGGTCGAGAAGGTTTTCTCAATCCCTTGATGCTGAGTCTCAGCTCATTCTAGGATGTCTGTCCCATGTTGCCAGGATGGTCCACACCCCTGGTAGTCATGTCCCATTTAGACAGGGGGAGGGTGGTGAGTTTGCTTGTTGTGTTGGCTGGAGAGAGGGGCCACATCTGAGCAACAAAAGAGGTTCTCCTGGGGGTGACTCTTAGGCCTAAATTTTAAGTAGGCTTGACCTATCCTTTTTGGGGTTAAGTTTCATATGAACAAACCCTAAGAATGGGGGCTCAGCCTATAGCTTTGGTTGTCCATACTGCTTGTAAGAATATCAAGAATTCAACTTGGGGAGGTTGAATTATCCCCCATTCTCACCATTCCCTGAAGGGGACTTTTCAAATTCTTTTCCACTCCCTGATCAAATCACTCTGGGATTCATCGGGGCATCACTCTGGACAAACCAACAAAATCTCATGTCCTACCCAAGGTTCCATGTACTTATGTTGTTCTACCAATTATCTACATAAGTTATATTAGGAGATGCTCTAGTCAAAATGTAAATTTTGTACCAAATAAACATTTTTTTGCTTTAGTCTCACATATAAGTTGAAATTTTAAAATATTAATTACCATCAATTTTCAGCACCCTGCAGTAATGATATTCCTTTGTTCTTCCTCATGCAAAAATATTTTTTTAATTTGTACATTTAGTCACTATCATTATATACTCTAGGCATTCCTAGATTATACCATCTCAATCTTTATTGTCTATTTCTCTTTGTGATTTCATTTATGCCTCCAGCCCTCCTCCCTCTATCATTCTCACATTCAGCTTCATTCAGTGTTTTAACACAATTGTTTTACAGTTAGGTAGTATTGTTCTATTTCTGAGTTTTTATATTCAGTCCTGTTGCACAATCTGTATCCCTTCAGCTCCAATTACCCAATATCTTACCCTATTTCTATCTCTTGATGGTCTCTGTCACCAATGAAATATTCCAAGTTTGTTCACTAATGTCAGTTCATATCAGTGAGACCATACAGTATTTGTCCTTTTGTTTTTGGCAAATCTCACTCAGCATAATGTCCTTAAGGTCCATCCATGTTGTTACATACTTCATAACTTTATTCTGTCTTACAGCTGCATAATATTCCATCGTATGTATATGCCATAGTTTGTTTAGCCATCTGTCTTTTGATGGACATTTTGGCTGTTTCCATCTCTAAGTAATTGTAAATAATGCTGCTATAAACATTGGTGTGCAAATGTCCATTTATGTCCTTGCCCTCATGTCCTTTGAGTAGAGACAGCATATAGATGGGTTCTGTTTTTTAATCCATTCTGCCAGTCTATGTCTTTCGATTGGGTTAATCCATTAACATTTAGTGTTATTACTGCACAAGTAGTACTTTCTTCTACTATTTTGCCTTCTGGATTTTATATGTCATATCTAATTTTCCTTCTTTTTACCTTTACTCATAGTCTTCCTTTCTACACTCTTCCCCACACCTCTCTCTTCTGTCTTCACATCTGTCTCTAGTGTTCCCTTTAGTATTTCTTGCAGAGCTGATCTCTTGGTCACAAATTCTCTCAGTGATTTTTTTGTCTGAAAATGTTTTAAGTTCTCCCTCATTTTTGAAGGATGATTTTGCTGGATATAGAATTCTTGATTGGCAGTTTTTCTCTTACAAGAATTTAAATATATCATCCCACTGTCTTCTCACCTCCATGGTTTCTGCTGAGAAATCTACACATAGTCTTATTGGGCCTCCCTTGTATGTGATAGATTGCTTTTCTCTTGCTGCTTTCAAGATTCTCTCTTTCTCTTTGACCTCTGACATATTGAGATAATGTCTAGTAAATGTCTTGGAGTAGTTCTATTTGGATCGATTCTCTTTGGGGTACGCTGTACTTCTTGGATCTGTAATTTTAAGTCTTTCATAAGAGTTGGGAAATTTTCAGTGATAATTTCCTCCATTAGTTTGTCTCCTCCTTTTCCCTTCTCTTCTCCTTTCCTGGACACCCACAACATATATTTGTGTGCTTCATATTTTCACAAATATATGAAAACATTTCAGATGTTCTGTCCTCCAGTTCACTAATCCTATGTTCTGTCTCTCAAAGTCTACCATTGTAGGTTTCCATTGTTTTTTTCATCTCCTCTGCTGTGCCTTTCATTCCCATAAGTTCTGTGATTTGTTTTTTCAGACTTTCAATTTCTTCTTTTTGTTCATTCCTTGCCTTCTTTATATCCTCCCTCAATTCATTGATTTGGTTTTTGATGAGGTTTTCCACATCTGTTCATATATTCTGAATTAATTGTTTCAGCTCCTGTAGCTCATTTGAATTGTTGGTTTGTCCCTTTGACTGGGCCATATCTTCAATTTTCCTAGTGTGATTTTCCTAGTGTGATTTGCTGGCATCTAGGCATTTAATTACTTTAATTAGTTTATTCTGGAGATTGCTTTCACTTCTTTCACCTAGGGTTTTCTTGCTGGATGAATTTGTTGTCTATCTGTTCTTTGACATTCCATTCAGCTTTATCTGGACCTCTAGCTTAGGTTTTGTTTAACAGAGGAGAATTTTTCAGTTCTTGTTTCTTGCCCTGCTTGTATGGTGCCTTTTTCCCTCCACACTTAGGAGGGTCTACTTAGGTATTATAGACCCCAGCCAGATTTTCCCAGACCAAACTGGCCTCCTATCAGGAGGAAAGAGTCACTTGCATCGGTTTTCCCTGAGGGTGAGACACAGCACATTGAAAGAATTTCTTGTGAAGTCTCTGGGCTCTGTTTTTCTTATCCTGCCCAGTATGTGGCGCTTGTCTGCCTGCAGGTCCCACCAGCATAAGATGATGCAGTACCTTTAACTTTGGAAGACTCTCCCTGCTGGGAACGTGGTGGAGAAGGAGGAGAGGTTGTAGGCTGGTTTTAATGTCTTCAAATTACCAAGCCCTGGGGTCTGAATTCCTTGAGGGAGGGATTCCACCTGAGTTGGGCTTCACCCCTCCCCTGGGGAAGGCAGAGGCTCCAGACAAGCTCTCATACAACCTTGTTTCTGCCTATGTCTGAGGCAGTTGCAGCCTGAGAAGTCCTGCTGCTGAATCCAGAGGCAGTCACACCTTTGTAGAGACACAGCCACAAAAACCTCTGTTTCCTCTTTTTTTCTTTTTCTGTCAGCCCTGCCCCCTTGGCTCCAGGACAAAAATCAGCAACCTCCACTTTGACCAGGTTCACCTGAGCTGGGGGCTGATTTTTAGTAGTCAGAACTTGTTAATTAATTCCACAATTGGTGTTTAGTTGGGCTTAGCCCCTGCTGTTGGTAAATTCCCTTTCTTGTCCCCTCTGGGAAGCAGCCTGTGGGAGAGGGGCGCTGGCCACCATGGCTTGGGGAACTCACAGTTCGGGGGGGCTCACAGCCAATCCAGCTGGTCCAGACTGGGGTATGCTATGTGTCTGGTCACTGACATGGCCCAGGAGCTGTTCTGTACTGTTTCTGGTTATTTAGTAGTTTTTCTGGAGGATGAACTAAAACGCGCACATTGTTAAGCCTCCATCTTGGCCTGGAAGTGCCTTGTGAATTTTTGCTTATACCTTCTAATCTGATTATCTTCATGGCTACATTCTGCAATTTGGTTTGTCTCTCTTGTCTAGGATTGAGATGTTGCCTGGGTTTGTGTTAGGGCACTGCTTTGACAGTTGGCGTGTCAGTATTTCTCAGCCAGAATAGAGTCAAATGTTGACCAGTATGAATGTACCTGTGGTCTCAAGGGTCTCATAGAGGCCCTTTGATTTTCCCCTGCACTTTCCAGCTTTCCCAGCAGAAGGCAATTTTTGGTTATTTAATCATCTTCAGAAGGAATTTACCTCCTGGAGCCCTATACTGACTGTGGGCAAGGTTGAAACTGTGGGTTCCTGGGCTCTCCCATCACTGGCAAAAATCTGGCTTAGTGTGAGACTGCACCCATTCTGTGTTTGTGGCAGAGTAATCCCACAACCACCTTAGTCTACAGCCATATCCTGGGCAAAGCTTGGGTCATCTACTGCTGTTTCCTCAAGGGTGGGAGATGGACACCACAATCCATGGCTAGAATTACTACTGTCTTTGCCTATAAGTTCTCAGACTCTTTGTCCCTTACTGAGCTGGGCCCTGAAATGTTTTCTCCAGTCCTTGGGGTCCCCAACTGGTTGATTTGGATAGTTTCTACCTGTCTACTTACTGCTTTGGGGGGAGATTTCATGGTTCCTTCTATAATCCTCCATTTGGAAACTCTTCCTTTTTGCCCTTCAATTTTCTGCCCTCCCCAACAGTTTGAGTCCTGCCATGGGTCCTGGTGGGCTTAGGTCTCTGTGTCTGGATATAGGTGGCAATCTGTTTCACTGTCTCTATCACAGTGATACAGGCTGCTGCTTCTGAGTACTTCCTGAGCTGCATGGAGCTGATTGAGGCAGGACAGGAAAGAACCAGCCCTTTTGGGATGGAATATTTCTGCCTGATATTTTTTATTTTATTTGATTCAGAATTTTTGAGATACTTCTCCAGTCTTTTACTTCTTCCAGAGTTCAGAACAAGGGAGAATTGTACTTTTTTGTAGTTGAATCTCTTGGGAGAGGTTTTCATTAGCTGTCTTATGTTGCCATGTTGATGACATTACACTCTAATAAGTTTTAATATCAGGAAGTATGAGTCCAACTTCATTGTCCTTTCTAAAAATGGTTTTGGCTATTTGGTGACATTTACCCTTCCATTAAATTTTAAGATTGACTTTTCCATTTCTGCAAAGAAGGCTGTTGTAAATTTGGGATTGCTTTGAATTGCTTTGGGTGGAAATGGTATCTTAACAAGATGTAGTATTTCATATCATAGACATGCAATATCCTTCCATTGATGTAGGTATTTGATTTCTTTTAACAATGTTTTGTAGTTTTCCATGTGTGTCTTTTACATTAAAGTTTTACATTGTAGTTTTCCATGTAAAAACCTTTTGAGTGGTTAAATTTATTCCTAAGTAATTATGTTTTTTTCTTTTAGATTCTTTTGTCAATATTTTTTTCTTGATTTCTTCTTTAGATTATTCATTACTAGTTTATAGAAGTGCTAATGATTTTTGTTTGCTGATTTTGTAGCCTGACACATTGCAGAACTCATGTACTAGACCTAATAGATTTGTTGTGGATTTTCCAAGGATTTCAATATAAAGGGAAAGTTTTAGTTCTTCCTTTCCATCCAGAATATGTTTTTATTTCCTTTTCTCAGCTAATTGCTCTAGCCACAACTTTCTGTGCAATACTGAAAAACAGTGGTGACAATAAGCATCCTTGTCTTTCACCATTAAGGATGATATTAAGTGTGGAATTTTCATATATGCCCGTTATTATGTTAAAGATATTTCTTTCTGCCCCTATAGTTTTGCTTTCTTTAAGGAGGTAGAAAATTTGTTAGATAAACCTGTGAGAAGGCATGTAGGCACTCTTGCAAGAAAAGAAAGATGGAAGGCAAGAGACAATGGGCAATATGAGGCCATTTGCTTTTATAGTTAGCTTTACTTACTTCCCCTTCTCCTTCCTTGTATGGGGCTTTCTCCTACTCTCTCTTCTCTCCAGGGCAGTGCTTAGTGGTAGATAACATGTTTGGGTTGGTTATTTGGCTCCACTGTTTGCTGTAAATGATTCATTCAGGTAGGAGTCATTTGGCTCCAGATGGGTTGGCTGCCATCAGGTGTTTCCAATAAGTTGGTAGGCTCTGGCCAGGGCATCTGTGGGGATATGGGCCCTTTTGGTATTGATTAACTATCCTTGTTCAAGGGCCCCTTCACATTTCTTTTTCTTTTCCCTCTTGCCCTGATCAAGCCCACATCAAATTCTCTCTCAGAAAGTTCTTGCCCCTTAATCTTAAGGGTTGCTAAGGGACAAAGGTCTGTTTTCTGTAGCTACTTCCTGCTTGTTAGAAGGTGTAGGCCCTGCATGATAGGGTGTAGAACTTTTTGGCTAAGAGTCCAGAGGGGCAGTTGGAATGGCTGAAAATTCTTGCACAAGCACTGATTTGGTGTGAAAGACTTCTAGTCTGCAACAAATATACTGGTGAGAGGCTTAAAAAAGCAAGGGTTGATCAATAGTAGGAGAGGGATAGAAGTGAGTGGGCTTAGGAAATGCATTAACAAGAGAGACTGGGGAATAGGGGAGGGAATGACCATCTTTCAGGTCCAAGAGTGAATCTTAGCTGGGCAGTTCATTCTTGCTCAACTGGGGAATAAGAGGGCACATGTGCCAAGTTAATGGGAGTAGGAATAAGGCTTATAAGGGGCTCAGTTGATTGATTGTGACTTTGGCTGCCCTGCCAGCCTGTTATTTCCTCTAGAGGTATTAGCATTATTTTTCATTGCCAGGGCAATGGATTATAGCTATTTCTGTCAACAGCAGCATGACATTTCAAAAATGAGTGTTTCCTTTTTGTATTTAATTGAGGAAATAACCTGCTCTTTCTACACTGCTGCATGAGCAGAAGGACTAGGAAGACATAGCCTTTTCCCTTTCTTAGCTCTAGATCTCAGGTGAAGGCAATCAGTTTTGCTTTCTGAGTTATAATCCAAACTGGCTTCACTCTAGTTTGGGTAACTATCACATACTTTGTTTTGTTTTTGGTTAATGAAGTTACTTTTAGAAATAAAAATATTTGACTAATTGCAGCAGAAGTTTCATCCTGTTTTACCATTTGCACATCTACTAAGGTTATGTTAATTAACAGATAGAACAGAAGTTTTTATACTTGCCTTGTTGATTCTCTAAACTCCTTTTTTGTTGAAGATGAAGTTTTCACTTATGTCTGCCACCTGTATTTTTAGAGAAGTTTAAAGTAGTGTAACTGACAAGTAAATTTGTTGTTATACTGATCAGTATTAGGATATAACATGGACAGTGAGAACATTGCCATGTCTGTAGGAATTTTATACAATCTCTAACATTTACACAAGTTTAACTTAACAGAAGGGTAGAAATTGTAATATTTATTATGTTAAAATATTTTAGCATCTCACCTTTACAAGGTAAGAGAACAAATCATTTGTAAATTGTCCTTTAAGAATGAGTGAGAAGACTTGTCTACTGAAATAAAGGTTAAAAATAAACAGTAACAAAGGATATAATTATGATAGGACATAAAAAATTTACCTATTAGAAAGAGTACTCAGGTGGTTAAGAAAAACTTTTTATTACCTTTTGTTCAGAATAGACTAAAAATTTACATTCTCCTAACAAAGAAAATTAAATTTCCATTTTGTATGCATACAGAGTTTTACAGAAAAATTGTTTTAAAAGTTATAAATAGGCTTACTGAATTTTTATTAGCATTGAATATTATAGAATTTACTTTCATAAAATTTTTACAACTTTTACAGTTAGCAGTGACTTAAACTTGCCACAACTTTCCATATCTATTTAAGGCTTGTAGTCTTGTACAATAAAATTTACTTACATATTAGAAATAGGTTTGTTTACAAGTATAACATTGGGATGGCTGTTTTCTGAGGCAATTGAAGGGCAGCAAACTTTTCTGCTAAGGCATTTTTAAAGATATGGGATTATTTTGAAAACTTTGGGGCAACATCATCTGTTCTAGTTTGCTAGCTGTCAGAAGGCAATATACCATAAATGGAATGACTGTTTAATAGAGGAATTTAATAAGTTGCTAGTATATAGTTCCAAGGCCGAGAAAATGTCCCAATTAAAGCAAGTCAATAAAAATGTCCAAATTAAGGCACCAACAAGAGATTACCTTCACTCAGGGTTTCTCTCTCAGTTGGAAAGACACAAGACAAATGTGACAATATCTGCTAGTGTTCTCTCCAGGCTTCTTGTTTCATGAAACTCCCCCAGGGTTGTATTCCTTCTTCATCTCCAAAGGTCTCTGGTGCTGTGGGCTCTCTGCTTCATGGTTCCTTGTCATTCTGTCATCATTCCTGCTCTCTCAGAATCTCAAGATTTCTCCAAAATGCTTCATCTTTTAAAGGATTCCAGTAAGTAATCAAGACCCACCTGGAATTGGTGAAGTCAAATATCCTTCTATTCAAAAGTTAATACCCACAATTGGGTAAGTCACATCTCTGTGGAGATAATCTAATCAAGTTTCCAATCCATAGTACTGAATAGGATTAGAAGAAATGGTTTCTCCCACAAGATTGATTAGGATTAAAAAATGGCTTTTCTAAGGTACATAAATCCTTTTAAGCCAGCATGCCATCTATGTCTGCAGGGCAGAAATTTCATTTTTAAGTTTCTGTTATTTAAAAGCAAATAGGTATTGAGAGTTAGGGAGAAGAGAGATACAAAAGAGCATCCTTTTTTTAAGATTTAGGATTGAAAATTTGAATGCAGACAAGGCTATCCAGCAAGCTTTCCCTGGGATGCCTTTGTTCCATACAGACAGGTTTAGTTGCTTAAGGATTTTTGTAGGGACTGTCAAGAGACCTCAGATCTTACAAGGGCTTTGGGACAAACAAGGGATAAACATTAGTTATGTTTTCTAGTCTTATCATGTCTCCCCAGGAGTAAAGGATTTTCCTTCCTAGAAGAGGGTGAGGTATTCTGGGACAATGAGAAATTGATGGGATATTAGAATGTTTTTAAGCCTAGAGAGGATGGGAGAGTGAAGATTTTAACTTTATCTTTACTATCAACTCCCATAACTAGGAAGAGTGGAGGTAGGCCCAGAGTGACAGTTCATTACAGAGTGGCTCCAGCTCCAATGTTAATTAGAAATTAATAATTTTACCTATCACATCGAGTGTCACCTGGGGTTCCTCTGGGCTGGTCAGATGTGAAGTCATCAGAGTCATACAAGGCCTTGGGCACCACCAGTTTTCTTCACAGTTGCTGAGACCATGGCTCAAGGAGTTGTCCTGCCCCCTCTGGGAGACAGTGCAGTGTCTGGGCCCAAAGCCTATGTTGGTGGCACCTGAGGCAAAGCCCCAGAGGGTCTCAAGGTTGAGGGTTGTCTCCAGGCTTAGGGCAGCCTCTTTGACAATAACTTTCTGACTCACAGTTGAAGCAAAGCTTTTGAGGCTTAACACCACAATTTGGGTGACCTTGAGAAGACAGCATGCTGTTAACAGTAACTGCAACAAGCTGATTCTATTCTTTGGTCTTTGGCTTTTCCTTGATCTTGCTTTGATTTTTAAAGGCAAAAATGGGAGTTTCCAATAAGTCATTGCTGGGAGTTTGATGGCTTTTGAAGAGCTTTTGCATCTTTCTCTGAATTTCAGGGGCAGACTGGCTGATGAAATGGGTACCTAGTAAAATTTAACTTTCCTGGATATCTGGGCTCACGTAAATAACTTTTCAAGGCTTCCACTATCCTCCACTGGAACTGAGTTGATTTTTCCTCTTTCTTCTGAGTGATTTCCCTTATCTTACTACAATTAACTGGCTTGTGGTAATTTTTTCCTCATGCCTTTTGGCAAACAAGTCTTTAAAGGGGATCATTAGGAATATTTTCTTTTCTAATAGAAATTGAGACTACTTCTATTGGCATAATACAAGTGACAAGTCATTTCCATGTTCTTACTTTGATAGCGCTATAAACATTTAGGCATTGGGATTTTCTGACTACTTTCCCTATCTTTTACAGGTTGTAATTGAGATTGCAATTGAGAGCACCACTGAAAGATATGCTTCCCTATGTTTTTTGCATTTGTTGACTATTGACATTCCCCATTTTCTCTGGAAAAGGAAAAAGAGGAGCTTTACTAGTACCAGTGTGACCACATGGCATCTCAATATATGCCAGAGCATTTTCTTCTCCGCCAGCCTAATTTAGGAGGAACCTGGTGAGTAAAGTCCCCAGACAATACTGTGGCCAGACAGTATTGCAACAGAAAATAAGATTTTACCTTTTTAGCTCAGTGGTGGAAAATTACCACAATTTTGTAGTTGGCAGTCCAATGGACTTTCAGCCAGAATATTGGATACACCATCCATTTCTAAGAACGAGAGAGAGAGAGAGAATAGAGATTTTATACCATTTCATACCATTGCCAAGTGTCTCAGGGCACTGGTCTGCCATTCTGAGCACTGATACTTTGGCACCATGGGATCAGGATCCTCAAAGACTCAGGAAACAGAGGGTCTGGTACCATGCTGCTGAATTGATATATTTATGTTCCTGGGGGTCTGTCCTTTTATTACCACCTTGATTACTGTATAAAAGAATAGAGAGGATTTTCTACAAACAAACCTAGTGAGGAAATCAGGTTTTACTAAGACTAAGGAGAAAGAACATGTGGGAAAGAATTTGGGCTCTTTTTAAGGGAGAATGTCCTGGGGAAGGTCAGAGGCATAATACAATTTTGATTAGTATATATTTCAGGTGATTTATGGGGTCTAGGTATGGACATATTATTAGATTATAGGATAGGGCCAGGAGTGAGGTTTCATCCACCCTTTGCAGTACAGATCTTAGAACATGAACATAAACCAAGTAGCTTCCCCAAGAGAAAGGCCTGCTAAGTTTTCAACACACTGGAGAACAATATTGGGGAGGAAAAACTGTTGTCCATGTTGGCCCCAGGTGGGTGAGGACTGGAGAGCTGACTCCATGAGCTAGCAGAGAGCAAGAGAGCCTAAGTGCTCACTTCAAGATGAATGGGGTTTCACTGGTTTTCACAGGCCTATCTCATTCCAATTAGGATAGCCAGGGCTTTTGCTTATCTGCAAATCTCACTTCTGGCTTCCAGGGGGAGTCAGTCTGGTTGGAAAGTACCCAATTCCCATGGGCCTACAGCAGAGTTGACTCCCTAGAATGTTGAAGACAGCATCTTGTTAGGTATAAGAATACTTAACCCAAAATTCTGTTTTACAATAGATGGAATATCTCAAAAGATATAGAAAGCCAGACAGAGGAAAAAGGAGATTCTCTGGAGGCAGGAAAGTGGGTAGCAATGAGCCAAGTGAGAAGAAAATGTGAAAGCATGTGGCCAAAACTCCCAGTTCTCAACAATCCAGATGGTTAGAAAGATGTATCTATTGACTGGCTCACCAAAACATGCTGCTGGACTTGGCTTCCAGGTTATTGAACATGCTGCAGGAAAGAATTCAAAGGGCCCAGCACAGAGAGGAAGCAGATAGAACATTTGTGAAGGAGCTTGATAGAGAAGGCCTAGAATGCTTTGATGAGACTGTTGGTAGAAATGTGGACTATAATGATGCTTCTGTTTAGTTCTTACACAAAAATGAGGAATGTGCCATTGCAAAATGCAAGAAAGGCATTCTTAGTGGTTGGAAGGCAGAATTTGTTAGTGATAAAATTGGATATTTAGCAGAAAAAAATTCCAAATTAAATGTGGAAAATGCAGTCTGGCTGTTCCTTACAGCTTAAAATGCAAGAGGAAAAAATATAAGTTGAGATCTGAACTCTTGGGTAAATAGAAAACAGAAATTAATTATCTGAAAATTTCTGGAACTCCAGAATGTAAGATCCCAGGGAATAGGGCCCCAGATGAGGATTTAAGCAAGCCTGGAAGAATGTATCCATTTCAGAAAAAGCCAGGAATGGAGATCAACTCCAATCCAGAAAGGATTTGTGGAAAGTCCTATTGTCTGATGATTATGATCCCTGCATCCTGCATAGAAAATGTGGATATGTATAGATGAAACCACTAACCATTTGGACTAAAAGGGACAAGAAAGGGACAAATTGGAGGAAAAATGGCTTTAGTGGCAGAGTCATGGAAGCTAAGGTCTGGACCCAGTAAATTTTGATACAAGAGAGTAGATGCAACTGCACACATAGAGAGGGCAAGTTTGCCCCAGAAGAAGAGGGTGGGCCTTCTGCTTTGTTGCTCAGTAAGATTTGTGCCACTTCTGTCTTTGGAGGGGGTGGAAAGCATAAACCTGGGATTTGGGAAAGCATAAACCTTCCATCCTGTTTAGTTCACTACCTCCCAAAATGCAATATACCAGAAATGGAATGGTTTTAAAAAGAGGGATTTATTAAATTGCAAATTTACAGTTCTAAGGCTATGAAAATGTCCAAATTAAGGCAAGCCTATAAAAATACTCAAATTAAATCACCCAAGGAAAGATACCTTGGTTCAAGAAGGTTAGTGATAGTCAGGGTTTCTCTCTCAGCTGGAAAGGCTCATGGTGGCATCTGCTAGCTTTCTCTTTAGGAATTTTAGATGACTTCCCTGGGACTCTATCCATTCTCTTGGCTCTGTCAGTTCTGGTGGCTCTAAAAGCTTTCTCCAAAATGGTTCCCTCTTAAAGGGCCCCAGTGAGTAACCTCACCTTGAATGGGTAGAGACACATCTCCATGGAAATCATCTAATCAAAAGTTACCACCCACAGTGTGGTGGGTCATATTTCCATGGAAACAATCAAAAAGCTCCCACCCAGCAATATTTAAAGAGGATTTAAAAACTTGGCTTTTCTGGGGTATACAACAGATTCATACCAGCATATTCCACTCTTCGGACCCTGAAAAAGACATAGTCCTTCCACATGCAAAATACATTCATTCCATAACAATATCAGAAGACCTGAAACCATTTCAGTAACAATACAAATACAATATAAGTTAGAAACAGTACAAAATATTGTCAATATCAGCTACAGGCATGGTCTTTACTAAGGCACAAGTCTCCTCTGGTCTAGACCTGTAAACTCAAAACAAGTTATTTGCTGCCAATATACAAAAGAGAGACAATCATAAGATGCATATTTCCATTTCTATAGGGAGAA
Source organism: Myrmecophaga tridactyla (assembly GCA_004026745.1). Lineage (NCBI taxonomy): Eukaryota > Metazoa > Chordata > Mammalia > Pilosa > Myrmecophagidae > Myrmecophaga > Myrmecophaga tridactyla. The sequence continues at coordinate 28,574 of PVIY010007979.1, forward strand.
ATTGGAAGGAACACAGGAGTCACTGGACTCAGGCAGTTTTGAAAAACTGCAGGGCAAACTCCATTAGATCTTAAAGTCTGAGAGTCATTCAGCCTCAGGGCTTTGGAAAGCACAGGGCCCACCCTTTTCAAGGGCCTATGAAGTGGCCTGCCTCTCTCTGAATACAACATTGAGGGGCATTGGGGATACCACCTTTTTCACTGCTCCACCCTCTCCAAGCATTGAGGCCACACCTGCACTCTCTTCCATCTCTGGGGCATGCACTTTACCCCTCCAGAACAATGTAGTAGGAGCCAGGCTCTTCAATCTCCAAGGAATGTGTTCTACCCTCTCCAAAGCCTGAAGAGGCACAGATCTTCCATTTAATGCAGAAGAAGACCCACCCTCAGGGCAAGCTCAGCCTTCAGGACAAACTCACCTTCTCCAAGTGCTCAGATGGATCTGTTCTACTGGCCCATCGTTTCTTGACTTCAGACCTTAGGTTCCATAGTTCTGCTGCTGAAGTTATTTTTACTCCAATGTGCCCCTTTTCTGACCCTCTTAGTCCAGACTAGCAGTGGTTCCATTTATACAGATTCCACAATGCTCTTGTTGGTTTCCTATGCAATAGGCTGGAATCATGCCTGTCAGAGAAAAGGACTTTCCACAAATTGTTACTGCATAACTCCATCTCCAACTCTGGCTTTTTCTGAACCAGCTGACTGGTTCTATATTTGTTTAAATCCTCACGTGGGGCACTATTTTCTGGGTTGGCAGGTTGGGGGCACTTAGACCATGGGGAGAACAACTGACAGGCTTTAGGTGTGTGACATGTGGGGTAAGTGGCAGGTCATGGGACTGTGCTGGTAAGGGTTGCATGCCCAAGGAACATGGCTTGGCTTACTCCCTAGTCCCCATCTCCCTATCTGTGCACTCCTGAGTGTTCTGGGCTTCTGCATTAGGCTGTTTATACCAGCAGGATGCTCTCTGGTTCTCTGCTTCTCAGTTCCTCAGCTTTTGCAACCAGGGCTACCCTATGTGGTGCAGAAGACCCTCCCTGGTCATTTACACACTGGAATCATCATCTCAGTCACTCTTCTCTAGCTGTTCCTTGGAGCTGTGGTGAACTTGACCTCTCACTTACCAGATATCATTTTTGCTCCCAAGGTTCAAAGAGCAATTCTAAGCATTGTACCCAGGTGTCCATTCTAGGATGTTAAACACTGAGACATAGCAGAATGTTCCTCTGGTGATAACAAGTCATACATATCATTCTGGTCCACCCACCAAGATCCACAACCTAATTTTTTTAGGACTCAATAGTCAGATCTTTGTTTATCTGGGTGTGTTTGTTTTTTCCCTAATAGCTATAGTATCTTAGTTTTGTTCTGATTCACTTGCCCATCCTTATAGTTCATGACACACTGAATGAAAAGGGATCACAAACTGAGGAATATAAGCATCACTTTACAAGTCATCTGACCTAAATTAGGTCTTTACTGGGACTCTATATGAGAAAATGTTTTCTTAATGGGGACAGAGTTGCTCTTGCTGAACAATTTATTTAAGACAAATGTAGATATTCAAAATCTTCAGGGATTTCTATCTTATCGTCTCTATCCTGGGATTCTAGCTCCTGTGTCCACAAATTTTAGAATCTTCTTCAACATAGGAGATCCATTGGGGCTGTTCATAAAATATTGTTTATTGCTTTATCACCCTCATATTTAAATACTGGGCCTGAGTTTCAGTAAAGTCATCTCTCATAACCAGGAGGATTTTACAGTAAGCTAATTTAGGCCTATTTTCTATTATCCTGGGCTTCTAAAACAGTTAATAAAACTTGACTAATTGTACATTTCTTATTATTATATCCTACATAAAAAGTGTTCTTTTAACATAAAAAAAACATATTGTTTCATGTTCAATCTGTACCAAATTTTAATCAACCTCTTGTGAAAATCTTAGTAATTGTAATGCTATGACATGCCAAGAATTACTGCTGCTTCATTTAAGACCAACAGTGGAATCTTTACTGGGAGACTCTGGAACCACCCCAGTCACTGAAGCAATAAAGGCCACTCCTGATAATAATTGTTTTTGCCTCAGTTTCCTTAAAAGGAAAGCCTGATATAATGATTTGCATATAAGTAATTTGTTTCAGAAATATTCCAGGGATCAGGAGTGAGAGGCCAGAAAATGTGAAATAATGACACAGGGAAGAAGGGAAAGGCAATCTATTGGTTTCAAAAATATACTTTAAAACTGTCTAATGAGTGTTAAAAGAGTACAGTGTTTATTTATTCACAGGTATCCATCTTGGTCATGGGTTATACTATGAGGTGTTAAAATATTTACACATTTATATGGGTGCCACACCCAGATGACTGTGCAGTCTCCTCCAGGCATCCTGAGGATGGTGTCAGAAAAGCTCTAGGACATAACTAAGAGATACATGATAAAGCTGAAGTACCAAGTTTAATATATTATATCTGTATACAACTAATTGCGAGTGTGAGAGAAATCCAATGAGTGAGTGTGGTTGGAGCAAACTGACCAGTCAGAAAAGTGACAGAAAATGTGATTGGAAAGTTAAGCATGGGTGAAATCATATTATACCTTGGATTTACAATTGTATTTGAAATTTAATAGAAAGTAATTGTTTGAGATCAGAAGGAAGCATTATCTGATTTTTATTCTGAAAGATGGTTCTTGGTGCTATGTGAAAAAGAAAGAGTATCAGTAGGGAGACCTGAAGAAGTCTGTAAAAATAGTATAAACAAAAGGCTGGCTAGAATTAAGTGGCAGCAGTGGAGGTGGTGATGATCCACTGGATCTAGGGTGCATTTTGACTAGGTCCATCATGTACTGTGGAAAGAAAGAGATGCTGTGAAAGTGTCTTGGACTATCCCCCAATCCTCAATTAACTGGATGATTTGGGGGATAACTTTGATGGTAAAGTGGAGCTTGGCAGTCATATGAGAATGTAGAAATCGAAGTTCAAATTTGAATATGTAAAGGATGATTATTTGATTGACCTCTAGATCGAATGTTATATGGAAAGCTGGATATAAAAGTAAATCTTGGAGATGAATTGGGAACTGGTGATATAAATTCATGAGCAATTAGAAAATAGATGATATTTGAATCCAGAGGGCTATGAGATCATTAGGACGTTTTTAAGTATGTGGAGAAAAGGAGGAAAGTTCTGAATATTTATTTTCTAAGAATTCTAATGTTTATTGTTTGTAAAGAGAGTCTAATATTTAGAGGTTGAAAAGGAATGATAGAAGAAAGAGTGGCCAGTAAGTTAGATGGAAAACCAGGAAGCTTTCATTATCTCCAAAGTCAAGTGAAGAAAGTATTTAAGAGGGAGGCTCTGTCAACATTTCCAAATATTGAATTAAAAAATGGTGAGATTGGCATGAGTAGTTTCACTGGATTGATCTCTTATGTTTCATTGCAGAGATAAAGAGAGAATGAAAGGGAAAGCTACACACAGCATTCACATTTTAAAAATCTGATTCATATAGCATCAAGTTAAATTAATATTCAATTGATCCAATGAAGAATATATCACAGCAGGGGAAAAAGTACATAATTTTACAAGGAGAAAGACACTGATTATGCACAATAGTATGAGATCTAGGGTACCAAAAGAGAAGATGACTTTGGATACAAACAAGGCAATGAATCTATCATAGCAGAACAGAAAGAATGTACCCACAGATTCCAGTGGGTTGTTACATTTGGTGATAACAATATAAGAAATTATCTTCCAATTGTTCCTAAATTCTTAATGAGGAAAAAAGATGTTAGCTTAGAATGAGTATGGAAGAAAAGTGAAGCATTTTCTCACTGAGTGACTAAGCAAATTTGCCAGGAAATGTAATAGCCTTCCCACTCAATCCTGAGAATGCACCTGATGTTTGTGTTTATATATTCAAAGTGAGACCAGTCAGTATGATTTTGTATGTAGTATGTATGTGTGTAAGTATGTGTTAATGTCATTCCAATACAGTGTGGTTACCAGCTTATAGAGAAATGAGTTTATCTAGACTTGGTGTTTGATCATGTAAGTCATGGGAGTAGAATTGTGGTTATGTGAGAGGTGGTGATTATATCAATCTACCAATTAATCCAAGAGAGGACAAACACAGAAAAAGTAATAGGGCTAATAAACTAGGGTTCAATATGGGATCCTATTTTGTTTAGTTTAGTTTTTTTTTTTTAAGTGGGGGGATTAAAGGAAATAAATTGGTAAGGCCATAACTGAAATTCAGAGAAGAGAATACATGAATTTAAATTTCTGAAGGTAGTACAGCAATCAGCAATGAAAAACACTATCATATGACAAAACCATATTATGGCCTGTGAAAGAAGGAAATGTTATTGTTGATGAAAAGGTCAAGAAATTGAAGGGCAAGAGAGTTGAATGGATGATAAATATGTGATTTGATGTGTTGCATTTCCTACATACCTTGTGGCTATTTGGTCTTTCAGTAAAAATAAAATTATTCAGATGAATACACACCAGAAGAGATTCTGTCTTATTTTTTTAACATACTGTGATAGATTGCATAAATGATCACTATTTTTTTTTTTTTTTTATTTTTATCAAGACGTGGATTCTATTTCTCCAATGGTTAAATCTGGGATGGCTGTGTCACTGAGATTTTGTTGGTCGAACATTATCTAAAATAATGAAAGCAAAAACTTAGAAAGTACTTGAGCATTACAGTTTATCCTCTCTTGAAGCTTTTTTAACTTCTCAATTACCATGTGAAAAATCTTGGACTATTCTGCTGGATAACAAGAAATGTGTGATCCAGTCCCCTCCAATTTACCAGTAGCTTCCAAAGGCCATTCATGTGTGTGAGTACATCATCCAGCCATTAGCTGATGTGCTGGGGCATAAACTAGTCTTGCAGAGAGTAGCTAGGCTGGACCAGTCAAGAATGACTTCCTAGGCAACCCACAGAATTAAACACCAAATATATAATTATAGTTTTAAGCCACTAATATTTTGAGCAGTTTATTCTGTAATACACAACTATTAGAGATATTGAACTTAGAATTGACATCAGTTTTGGGAATCGGAGGAGGTGGGGCTGGAAAAATGGTGAGTGAACTGTTCATGGAAGTTAGAAAATCAGTGAGGAAATTGGATGGTAAGTGGAAAAAATGGTGCCCCACACTATTTTGTAGTAAAATAATTGGTGAAATTATTACCTGCAGTAATTTGGGCGGTAGCAAAAGTTGCCTAATATACATGTCTAACACAGATTTGTACTTTGGGTGAGGAGGGGTGCAGGCAACTTGTCTCTTTAGTTTAAGAGAAGCATATACCAAGGTCTAACTTTTAGCCAAACCTTGGAATGCAAGATTTTGGACTCTAATCTTAAGGCCAGGATTGGATGAGACTTTTGGGATCCTTAAAATAAGAGTTAGCATATTTTTCATGTGAGAGAAATATAAATAAAGTGCAGCCTGAGGATGACTCTGTTGATTACCAAATCCCAGAAGTCTCTCCCATCCTAATGATTAGGTAGGAGTTAATGTTCCATATCTTGAACCTTGAATGCTCAAGTGGTTTTCTCTGACCTATAGTACTTTACTTGAAAATGTATTGACCTGTGTTTCTCTATTGGAAATGGTTTTCTTTGTAGCCTTTGGAATTGTGCAATGGACTTTGAAGTATAGCAGTTTGAAAGATGAGAAGAGAAGTAAAACTCAGGTGTTTCCATCATCCTATACAATAGCTTACAAAAGCCGGACATGTGAGTGAGGACACCCTTGATTATCTAAATGCAAACTGACCCACCACTTATATGAGAAATTCCATCAGTCATCATCAGAGCATTCTTGGACAAGAAGAACAATCAGCAGATTGATAGAATTGTGATCTGATTAAAAGTTAATGTTTAAAACAATGATTTTGAGATACTTCATAAAGTAAAAAGCATGTTTATCTCCAGTCACAATGAGATTTGAAACAACCATAGCTTTTAATTCAAATGTAATCATATGAGCACATTCTTATAATTTGATATTTTTTTCAGTCTTTTTGACAATGCAGTGACATAAATTAAAATACTAAAAATAAAACAGAATTATGTAAATGCATAGAAATTTTATGAGAAATTTAAAATAACCAAATCCATCCTGGTCCTTCTATGTATTATAAAGAACTACATTTTCTCAAAATTGTTTCAAGCAAATTTTCCAAGAGTTGATTATATCCATAGTAATTGCACTGTAATGTATGGGTTAACTTCTTGCTACATTCTCAGTCTATTTTCTTAAGGACAAATCTTATCCAAGAAAATAATCAGTGAAGATTTGTAACATCATTCTACACCATAATTGGGGAGGATGTAAAGCCCTTTGAAATGATTTAAATGATTATATTTATGTCTATAATCTTATCATTATAAGAAAAAAACCATGCTCTTTCATGCTCTTTTTTTTCCTCTTAGGTTGCGATTTTACAGCAAATGATATAAGACATAGTACAGATATATGTTGACTTATCATATGAAGATTAAAATATCTATTTAGCAGATTCACTAGAACTTTCTGATCCAAACTCCTACCAACTAGATCTTGAATGGTCAGGGAGAATATAGTTCTTATGCTTTACAACATTTTTCATGGGATACATTATCAATTTTATGTCAATTTCTCTCCTTGGAGGAACTAACATAATTTTGACTTTATATTGAAAATCAAAGAGGCACACTATAAAATAAAAATGAATTTGACATGTTTTCTTCTCCAGAATACCTGAAACATTAGGATTCTTACCAGAGCAGATCCCTGTAGAAGGCTAAAAGCCTGTTGTTGATCAGAATTTGTAAACTGTATTGGTGTGGAAAAATAATAATGATAGGGCACTACTAAACATTCCCTTGGCTAAATAATGCATGGAATACATGTTGGCTCCCTTTGGTTTTAACTCATTAAATCAAAAATGAGATCTCTATAAGGCAAGTTGTTAAAATGTAAAAGACTCTTTCATATTCTTTCAATTCTACTGAAACATTTCAATTATATTTACCTACACTGTTGATAAATTAGATTCTTGGCTTTAGAAACCTGGGCCAAATGGAAAATTGCAGTAGAATAAAACAGGTCATATCCAAAACTCTTCTTTCTTAAGTATTTCCCCAACATTTACATATACATTTATCCTGAACTGTACACCCTTACTAATACAGGCAAATTTAAGTTTCATAATTGATCAAGGAAAAAATATATAAGGCAACTCTAATCATGAAATGTTTATATGGAGTTTAATATTGATCAAAGGTATATCCATTGAATAATAAGAAGGAAAGACAATAATGTCAGCTAATTGAAATAGAAGTTGAGTATTTTAAGGATAAATAGTGAAGGTAACTCAGATTTTCCAAGGAAAGTACATTAAATAAGAAATCAGTTGGAGTCTCAACTCCAACTCTATAGTTCCATCATTAATTTGAAACTCTTTATATATATATATATAAATATATGTATAAAATATATATATATTTTTTTCTACATGGGCAGATGTCAGGAATCGAACCCGGGTCTCCAGCATGGCAGGCGAGAACTCTGGCCTGTCCTTTTAATATTCTTTTAGTCACAAGAATTGAAGCAGTCAAAAAGCACATTTTTCTGATCAGTTGGAGAAAAGTATTCAGTCAAAGTTGTAATTGTACATGTTCCCCCTTCCAGTTCTTTTGGATGAGAACCTTGAATTATGTTTAACATGGAGGAGAAGCTGGAAGTCAATGGAACATGGAAGAGAAAGAGAGAAAATCACCATGTGAGTTGCCATGTAACAGAAAAGCAAAGTATCCATAGATAGTCACCGGCCAACCTCAAAAACATGAGCCAGTAAATTCCCATTTGTAGTATCTATTTTAGCAGAGGGAAATTAATACATAATCTAGGGGAGTACTGAAAGCTATGTTTCATCAATCTTCCATTCTTTTTCTTAACAGCTGATATGTTGGATATAGTACACTTTACTAGGTACTGTAATGTAATCTTCCATCATACTTTTCTGATTTTTGGATCTAAGAACTCTCCCCCACTGCCTCTTTGCAAATTATGACTCAACTACCTTCACAGATGATGTACAAAAATTTTGTGATAAGAAAACAGTGTTACAAATATTGCAAAAGGTACAAATAAGTGACATTATAGAAAAAAGTAGATATATAGGATATATAGTTGAGTTTTAAATTTGAAAATCTATGAAAAACTAATGAATTTAAAAGAAGATTTTTTAGAAAATTATAAATTAATAGATTTGAATCATGATGAAATATAAAACAAATACACCAAGTCCATAGTAAAAATTTTCTTACTACAGGAGACAATTGCAGGTGGTTTAAAGAATTTATTTAACTAAATATTCATTACTAAATCATGCTTATATCATGATAATTATCAAAATGGAACAATATAATAAAAGTCAATAAAGTACCTATCCCTTAACCAATCCAAAGAAAATACCATATGTTAGTAATTGAATCAAGCCTCCCACAAAAGGCATGCTCAGTTCCCAACCCTAGTCCTATGAGTGTGAACCCATTTGTAAATAGGTGTTTTAAAATGTTATTTGTCTAAATTGAATGGGTTAGGCCTTAATCCAATATGACTGAAGTCTTTATAAGCAAAGGAAATCGGACAGAGAAGGCAGAAGCTATGGGATGCACCAGAAGTTGTAATCCAACAGAACAAGCGAGAGAAAGGAGAAGATTCTGCCATGTGCATTGCCATATTACTGAAATGCCAAGGAACACCAATGCTTGCTGGCCAGCCCAAAGTTACTGACCTTTGGGAGGAAGCAAGCCTCCTAGAGTTTCAAATTGTGAGCCAATAAATTCCTGTTTCCAAGCCAACCCATCATATAGCATTATGTAACCAGTAACTTGAAACACATATGATATCAATAATAAATATAGAAAACATTTTAGCAAGTATTATGAATGCAAATTCATTCAACAAATAATATCTATTAATTAATTTAATAACATTAGATATGATGAAAATATTTGGAACCATCTCACTAATATCAAGAATTCATCCTACCAACCTTGTCTTGGAGGTCCAAGTGAATAAAATAATAAAATGACAGAAAATAAAATGTCTGGGAAATAAAGAGGCAAAAATTGTCACAATTTGGGTGCATGGGTGATTCAGTGGTAGAATCCTCATCTTCCATGTGGGAGACCTGGGTCCTATTCCGGGACCATGTACACACACACACACACACACACACACACACACACACACACACACACACACAATTTTCATAATTTTCAAAAAATCTTCCTATCTAAATAATAATTCAAGATTTGAACAGAGATGAACACAATAAATAAGAAATTTAGATGGCAGGATATGAAATTAACTTTGAAGAATTAATGACATACCCTCAACAGAAATTTTTGAGGTGCAATAGAAAAGGTTATCATGCATGATAGTAGTAAATTCTATAAAGTACCTATGATTAAAACTTTCAGTTTAACAACTCGGTTGTAATACATAAAATAACACCCAAAATGCTAATATATACACTGTTTCTAACTGATCTTAAAAGCAAGATATCTAATATTTATATAATGATTAATCCAGTTCAATTCCAATTCATCCAACTTAACAACCCAATTTTAAAATGTATTTTGATGATCAAATGTCCTGTAATACTCAAGATGATTTGTAAAGGAGAGCAAGAAAGCAGTATTTCCCTACTTGGTATAAAGATTTTTTTTTTTTTAATTTAGGAGAAATTTCAAACACCGAGGCATTAACACACAACAAATATGTAGAGGAATGGGTCATAAGAGAGAATCAAGAAATAAAATGGTGTTGTTAGTAAGTGACCATAGAATAGAACTGACATAAGATATCAGAATGAAGATATTTTTCACAAAAACTGGCAGTAAAAATATTGATTAAACATATAAAAACAAAATAAAATTTGTATTTAGATTATACAAAAATTCTACATATATTAAAGGCTTCCAAAAAAGCAAACTCGTGCATGCAAAACTATTAGAGAAGAGGATTTGCTTCCAATTAGAGTGAAGAAACATGAAAAGATTCTCACCCATCTCAACAGCAGAACATCACCAAGTACATACACTTATGAGCATCATCATTTCTTCTTTGAAAACAAAGAATAAGAACTGGGGCTGCAAAACTTTAAAAGATAAAATTATCCAGAAGAAATTGCTTTTCTTGGATGAATAAAGAATTCAAAGGTTGTATGATGCTGATGTATCCAGTGCCATTTTCCAAGGCTGCAGGCTGAAGAAGTCTAGGAACAAGTCTGCCTGATAAGAAGAGTCTTGGCTGAAACAAAAAGAAATCAACTGAACTTTTGACAAACCATCCAGTGGTGGGTCACATTTAAAGCCAGAGGAGTCTTAAAGAAGTATGCTCCTTTTGCCCCAGAATTTCTCTCAAATGGAAATTTTGCTAAGAAGTATAGTGATGGAGTTCTGGCAATTTCACAGTCTCATGATTTTTCAGTCCTGCAGTTTTGAATTGTCATAGAATCCCAGTTTCATGGGTTTGATCATTCTTGGTCTGTAGTCTGACTGGTTTAGAACCTGAAAAATCCTGAGCCTCACTGGCTTGCAGTTTTAAACCACATGGTGTCACAGGTTCAAAGATCTTGTGGTCACAATGTCTAGCAATCTAAGAACTTAAAGCTTCAGGAAGGGGCAATTTCATGGAGTTTAGTATCGGGGCCTTCCTGGTGTTTGAAATGAGAGAAAAACTGACTCAGTAAATGCATCAATGAAAGCCCATGAAATTCAACTACTGATAAGGGACCAACAGAGTGAATTGGGAGATAGCTGACATTAAAAAACAAAATAAAACGAAGCAAAAATCATCCCCTTAGATCCCTTTGGTTTAGGCTTGACTAAAGGGGAAAATTCTTGCTGTTCAAAATTGTTTATGTTGTGCACCCCATTCCACTGCAAATATTTTATATTAATGTCATGTTGTGCTTCCATGAGGAGCTACTGTGATATTATTCCTTCCCTTAGGCCATTTTGCCTTTTATTCTTATGAGTCTTTATGAATGATTCAAAATTATCTTCACCTTTCTGGGCATCTATTTAACCTACATGGACTCTTTCAGAGAAGAACTTGCATGCATATTTCATATGCATTTTTTATAAATGGGGTTCATAATACTTATTAACAATTTTCCCTGAGGTCCAAATAAATGCATCCAAGTGAAATTGGTATGTACCATTAGAGATTAATTCATCATTCTACTGCTACTACCGTCAGACCCCATTTTGTAAGACTAGAGCTAGTAGTAGGAGTAATTTCTTATGTCCAATATTTGATAGACACAGAAGTAAAAATTGCTTCATTAAATGTTTTACATTTTAACCCAAATGACATAATAAGAAGCTTAAAATTATAGACTGTAATAGGAAAATTGACTGAGTCCACATAGAAATGGTATTGTATAGTATTAAATATCCTGGGATTTAAGAAAATGGGAAGAGGTATTTGAAAGTTATGCTTATAAACCTATGAGTGATTTTATTTTGTTTTGTAATATCTTTTTTTAAATTGTTATTGTAAAAATTTGCACCACACTGTTATATTGCTGTAAAGCACAGCATTTTGCCCAGGTGTGGATTTATGGCCTTTCAACTTGTACAGCTTATCCTAGGACCCTTCAGTTGGAAGAGCCCTTCAGCTGGTTTAATGCTCTGCTGTTACCATCTTGAAATTCTTAATAATTTTTTTTAAATGTGACTCATATTTTGAATTTTGTCTCACATTGCATAGATAATATCTACCAATGATTTTTTGACAGAAATTCCAAGAGAAAATGCTATAGATGTGCAGCCATTGAATGTTGGCCAGTGATTTACTATTATTTATTTATCTGAGGTATTTGAATTTGTGTTCTCAGTCAAAAATTCTGACGGCAAACTATAACTTTCTTACTTATTGTATTTATACTTGCCCTATTTGTCTCTTATATGACATTGATGCATACCCCAATCTATCAAAAATATTAACAAAAATATTATATTTTTAAAAATCCTCTTGATATTTATGAACCCATTGTAATTTTCAGATGTCTTAAAGTTTATATCTGAAACATATTGAAACCAGAGAACAACTGACTCAATAAATGCATCAATGAAAGCCCATGAAATTTAACTCCTGATAAGGTGCCAGCAGAGTAAGTTGGGAGACAGCTGACATTAAGAAACAAAACAAAACAAAACAGAAAATATCCCCTTAGATCCCTTTGGCTTAGGCTTGACTAAAGGGGAAAACTCTTGCTGTTCAAAATTGATCATGTTATGCACCCCAATCCACTGCAAATATTGATAAACATTTATACAAATTAGCGTAATCAGGAAAAAAGAAGGGGAAATAAGCAAATTATATATTTGTTTGAAAGTAAGTTCTCTACATCAAGAAGCAAAACATTTATTACACAGAGAGCATCCCATCTCCTTATGGGGCAACAAACTGAGGGCCAAGTGTACTTGCACATGCCCTAGAATTGTACCTTCGGAAAGGAAAGGTGAAATTATGAATCATATTTTTATAGCTGAAACAGCTGCCCATCCTACTTTCAAGGGAGAGGAGGCCTTTCCTTTGGCATGTAAACAATCTTCTTTAGGAAGGGAAGTGAAAGGAATCCAGCCTTCCTGCAGTGGAATACAAGCTAATATATCTGGGGGAGACAAGACTCTAAATATCTCTAGAAGTAATCACAAGGTATGTCTTCCTTCAAACATCCTTTATCCTATGCCCTTGCTCAGAAACCCTAGGGTATGCAGAAAGGTGAAACCATTCATGAAGAATTTGGAGAATTGCGCAAAGACAATGATCAATACTAGGTGTAAAAGATAGAACATTATTACAGATATTACAAAAATGAAATGAAAATTATGGAATCCTATGAGCAAGTTTAAAAAACACACTTGAAATCTTTGATGTGGATGAACATATAACATAAAGGGTAAAAACTAATAAAATGTACTCAAGAATATATAGAAAATATAAATAAACCTCTATCAAAGACTATTGAATTTCAGTTTAATAATCTTCCCACATGAAGAACCCCAGCACCAGATAACATCATATGTAAATTTTATGAAATATTTAGGTAAGAAAATAATAAATATTAATGTGCATCTCTATTTTTGACCTCCCCCCATATTTATCCCCAAATTTTAACACGTAGAAATATTTTTAAAATTTGCATCATAGAATGTTGTGACCCTCAGTATCATTTCTCTTCTTTTTATTAGAGAATTTTACATTAGAGAATTCATACCACACAGAACTCTGGCCACATAGCCAGAAATTACATTTTCTAGTCTTCTAAAAAGTTTTGGATAGCCATGCATATATATTTTAGCCATTGTTACAGTCTTAATAATGATGACTGCAACTTATGTGCTGTCTTCATAAAAAAACTTGTTTAAAACATAATAAAGCAATTCTGAGTTTTGAACCAGTGTTAAACTTTTGGAATAAATATATTTTATATACTGTCAATTGATCTCAAAAAAAGACAGGTTTTCATTTCATTGATTTTTTTACACTGTATATTCATTTTACCACTTCTGTAATTTCTCTATTATTTCCTTCCTTCTAGTTACTTTGGGCTTTGTCTGCTCATTGATTTTGCACCATTGCTTGTACTCTAATTTAAGTATTTAACATTATGCATTTTCTTTTATGTGCTGCTTTAGATGCATTTATATACATATATATGTGTATGTGCATATATTTACATATGCATATATACATACATATAATTTTCATTTTGTTCACATTATTTTTTCAATATTCTTGTCATTTTTCTTCATTTTCTGGATATTTTTATATTATTGATTTTAGTGTTATTACATATGCTGAATGATTTCACCCCATTTAAATTTGTTGAGATTTGTTCTGTAACTCAGCTGATTATCTCTCAGTGATTAATCTGTGTGCATTTGAAAAGAATGTAGTCTTCTATGTATGTAAAATATATACACTGATTAGGAAAGCACATCAATTTTCCTTCTATGACTAGTGATTTATTAATCATCTAGTAAATTTTTATTAGTCAACTAGTTTGTATTTAGTGTTTCAGCATTTCCTCTAAGCCTATTTAATGATTTTTAAATGCTATTTTACTGAGATATATCTACACATACCACATAGTAATCCAAACTGTATAGTCAGTGGTTTACAGTGTCATCATATAGCTGTGCATTCATCATCACAATTTTTGAATATTTTTAATCACTCAAAAGAAATAAAAATAAAAGTCAAAATAAACATGAAATAGAATACTCAAAACATCCTCTACTCCTCTTCCCCCTTATTACTTGTTTATTTTCTGTCTTTTTTTTCTTACTCATCTGTCCATACACTGGATAAAAGAAGTGTCAATACAAGGTATTCACAATCACATAGTCACACCTTAAAAGCTCTATAGTTATTCAATCATCTTCATAAATCAAAGCTATTGGATTACCGTTCACAAATTTCAGGTATTCCCCTCTAGTTACCCCGACACACCAAAAGCTAGAAGGGTATATTTTATATACTGCATATGAATAACCTCCAAAATGACCTCTCAGCTCTGTTTGAAATCTGTCAGTCACTGAAACTTTATACTGTTCCATTTGTCTTCCCCATTTTGGTCAAGAGGTCCCTCTTCTGGAGTCATATCCCATGTTGCCAAGGAGATTTAGACCCCCAGGAGTCATGTCCCACATAAAGGGGAAGGCAGTGAGCTCACTTATGAAATAGGCTTAGAGAAAGACCACATGTGAGCCACAAAAGAAGCCTTCTAGGGGTGACTCTTAGGAATATTCATAAGTAGACTTCTCTCTTGAAGTAATGAGTTTTGTAAGGGCAAGCTCTGAGATCCAGGGCCTGGCCCATCAAATTGGCAGTCCCCAATGATTGCAAGAATATCAGGTCTTCCCCAGGTAGGGAAGTTTAATATTTCCACCTTTTACCCAGTCCTTCAAGGGGAATTTACAAATACTTTTTAATCTTCTGCCCAAATTACTCTGGGATATATCAGGTCATCCCACCAAACTATATAACCAACAGGATCTCACCCCCTAGTCAAGGCTCCATGTAATTGCGGTAGAATAAGTTTTCCATACAAGTTAGATTAGATAGTGTCCTAAAGAAAATATAAATTTTGTACAAAATAAACCTCTTTTCTTTTGGTCTCACATAGAAATTGAGGTTTTAAAATACAATTAATATCATCCTTTACTCTTTAGTCTAATTTTCCTTAGTCATACCCAGATCAGCTTCATTCATATCTCTAGTTGAAGTCTGATCACCTTTTCAGTATTTTTACCAGTTGCTGTATGGGTGAATGCTGACTTTCAAAACTGCAGAACTCTAGCTCTGAATCTCAGCTCACACAAATACCTGAAGTTCCAGGGAGCAACCAAGTTATACACAAAGAGCTCAGCATTTCAGAATTTAGAAATAACAGTTACAACTTTGAAATTGATGTGACTGCTGTAGAGTTTATAATCTAGGAATCTCTACAGTAGACCTTCAGCTGATAGCTATGTTCTCTAATTTGTTTCTCTGAGTTTGCACATTATAATTAGTCCATATTAATGAGGCATAATAGCATTTGTCTTTTCACTTCTGACATTTCATTCAACACACTGTCCTCAAGTTTCCTGCACCAAGTTGCCTGCCTCAAGACTTCATTCCTTCTTGCAGCTGCTCAATAGTTCATTGTGTGTATGCACCACAGTTCCCCTTTCCATTCTTCATCCGTATACTAAGTCACATCCATCCATTTCAAAACATAAACACTGCACCATAAACACCAGAGTGTGAATGTCTCATGTCCCTGCTGTCAGATCCTCTGCGTATATACCTAAATATAGGTTTTCAGGGTCATAGGCAATCCCACACCTAGACTCCAGTGAAGCCACAACACTACCCTCCAGAGGTCTGCACTTCTTTACTTCCCTACCAACAGTGAATAGATACATCTCTCTCTCTCCACATTTTCTCTAGCATTTACATCTCTGTTCATTTCTAAACAGTTTTATTCAACATGATACAATCCAACCTAGGTAAAAAAAAAAAATCAAAATTTCCCAGTATAATCGCATAGCCATGCCATCACCACCACAATCTATATGATGATATTCCATTTCTTCCACAAAGAATCCCATACCCCTGTCCATGTCCCCTGCTTATTCACATTTATCTCTGGTGTAATGCCTTTCTTGCATTCAATGGAGGCACATTAGAATGTTACTGTTAATTATAGACCTTAGTGTACATTGATTATATTTTTTCCCATAAACCATCTCATTTTAAACACCTTGCCATGTTGACATTCATTTGTTCTCCCTCAGGCAAAAACATTTTTATATTTGTACATTCAATCACCATCATTGTTCACTCTAGGCATTGCCAAGTTATCCTATCCCAGTCTCTATCCTCTATCTTTCCTTCTGGTGTCATACTTACCCCCAGCTCCCCTTCCTCCACCATACTCACTTTCAGCTTCATTCAGTGCACTTAAATTATTGTGCTACCATCAGATCACATTGTGCTGTCCATTTCTGAATCGTTACAATCAGTCCTGTTGAACATTCTGGACTCCTTCAGGATAAAATGCACAATCTTTACTCTCTATCTCCTAATAACCTGTTTTCTCAACTTCAACTCTCAAAGTTCACTCATTGATATTAGCTCATATTAGTGGGAGCTCATAATATTTGTCCTTTTGTTTCTGGCTGATTTTACTCAACATAATGTCCTTAAGGTTCATCTATTTGTTACATGTTTCATGATTTTATTCTATCTTACAGCTGCATAATATTTCATCATATTTATATTCCAGTTTGTTAAGTCACTCATCTGATAATGGGCATTTGTGCTGTTTCCATCTCTTGGCAATTGTGAATAATGCCACCATAAACATTGGTGTTCAAATGTCCATTTGTGTCCTTTGCTTCATTTCCTAGTAATGGGATTTCTGGATCACATGGCAGTCTATACTTAACTTCCTTAGGAACCACCAAACTGCCTTCCAGAACTGGTTGCAGCATGTTACTTACCCACTAACAGTGAATAAATATTCTTCTTTCTCCTTTTCTCATTGGAAAAGTACCTATCCATGTCTCTTGTCCTTTTTTTTAATTTTTGCTTTTTGGCCTTTTTTTGTTAAGTTGGAGGATCTCTTTATATATTCTGGACATTAAACTCTTACCTGATATGTGTTTCCAAATACTGTCCTCCATTGCATAGACTGCCTTTTTACTTTCCTGACAAAGTTCTCTGATGCACAAAATTGTTCAGTTTTGAAGAGATCTCACTTATCTAGTTCTTCTTTCATTGCCCATACTTTGGGTATAAGGTCTAGGAAACCAGGGCCTATCACAAGATCCTTAAGCTAGTCCCTACATTTTCTTCTAATTTTTTTTTTTTATGGTCTTAAGTCTAATGCTTAGGTCTTTGATCTATTTTGAGTTAATTTTTGTATAAGGTTGTTTTAGTTTGCTATGCTGACTGAATGCAATACACCAGAAATGGGCCAGCTTCTAAAAATGGGCTTTATTTTGTTACAAATTTACAGTAGCTCAGAGGAAATGCAGCTAGCTTTCATCTGAGTATCTCTGTCACATGGGAAGGCACAGGGTCATACCTGCTGGTCTTCACTCCTGGCTTCTGGGTTCAAATGGCTTTCCCCAGGGTGATTCCTTTCTTCATCTCCAAATCTCTGGGTCTGTGCTTGCTCTGAGTTCTGAGCTGAGTTGTGCTGGGCTGAGCTGGGTTGCTGAGCTTCTTTCCCCTCAAGTGACTTCTCTCTTTTAAACTCCCAAATGATTAAATTAAAAGTCACTCATTGCAGAATACGCTCCCCTTAGCCAACTGCAAATGTAATCAGTGATTGGTGAATTTAATATGCTGAGGATTTAAGCACCCAGCAACAGAACACCTAGACACCATCACCTGGCTAAGTTGACATCTGAACCTAACTGCAACAAAGGTATAAATATTTTAATGACTTTAAATGACCCATCCATGATCCGTGTAATTATAAAGATGAACATTGTGTCCAAAATCATACAATTTGTAAAGAGTATAAACTAAAACTGATGAAATTCCTGATATGGAATCTGAAAATTTCTCACATTTCAGATTTATTCTCAGACAAATGAGAAACTAATGTGAATGAAATATCTACTAAAAAGTGAACAAATGTTGATGAATTGACATGAGATAAAGAGGAAAAGAGGCTTGCTGTATTTGGTTTCTGTGGAAGGCAAAATCCCCAGAGACAATTTCTCCCCTTTGGTTCAGTCTGTGTCAAAGATGGTTCAAGCAGCATTTGATATTAAAGTAGGTTTATTTAAACAGTGATCTCACAGGAGGAGAAGCAGGCTACTTATAGCCAGGAGAAGGTGCAACCATCTAACTGGGAGAGCCTCTGTTTGGGCTAAACTCTCAAACTATGGGGGGTGGGGAGGTGTGAATCTCTCCCTTCTTATGTATCTGTAATTCAGCCTGGGTCAGTTAACATGTGTTTCTTTCATAATTTTGTAAGGGCAAGGTGCTGGGGTGGCCTGACTGTGAAAATCCTCTGGTTGAGGTTGCTTCATGAGGTACATGTGTCAGTCTTGCCAGATGCTTTAATAGACTTACTTGCTAGCATTAATTTTGCAGGCATAATCTGTCTTTAAAGTATAATTTAAAGGGTCCCCCAATAATAGTACTTTTCCATGTTGCCCTTCACCATATTCTTGATCATATTATGTACCTCTTCATATGATCAGTAGCACTTTTACTAAAGGATGGAAAAAATGGAAGAAATTTAATACGATTAGAAAAGAAGTTGTAATTGTATATTAATGATTAAAAAACACTAAATAGAGTGTGAAATCTACAAAAAAAATGCTAGACATAATATGATAAGGCCATTGCCCCCACTAGTTACAATAATATTCCATTTTGAATTATTCTCACAAATTTTACCTAGGAATAAAATTTGTATTTTTTTATTTAAATAGAAATTAAGGTCAAAACTATTGTATAATGTAGTATCTGTACATGTAGACGTGGCATTATTATTTCTATATGAGATTTTCTACCTGAAGTTAAAGTTCCTTCTGTATCATTTATTATATCAAAATATCTAATCTAAATGAGTTGCTTTGACTTAATGTGAATCAGAAATATTAGACACTTTCATGGATGCAGACTAAATTATTTTTCATGTGGAATAAATTGCATTATGATATGAATTGTTAAAGTCAGATAGCCATCTGGGAATTACAAGTGTCTAATTGTGCCATGTACATATGCATTACAAAGCTTTTGCTCTAGTATATGAAATGAGTTGTTGAATTGCCTTTTTCATGAGACTTACAAGTCAATATTGATGCAATATTTGGTTAAATATATTTTATCAAGAACATTAGATAACTTTATGACTGATTTTACTCTTGGTCCTTTAATTACAGCTTTGAAAATAGGGATTAATTGAACCAAAACATTTATTTATAAATGAAATGAATTATAAAGCAGTGTCATATTATGAAAAGGTAAAATGTATAATTCCTATATGAAAAACATGCAAATCAAATAACCTAGTAGAAATTTAATTGTCCCAAATTAAATGCATCGATTTCTACCCTTATGTCTCAAGTTAAATATAAACTGTCACATTATACCTAAATCATCAATGATTATGCTTTTAAAAATAGCAATCTCAACAACCATGATTCCTGTAAACTCTTTATTCTCTCCTTGTTTTATATTGTTCACTGTCTCTATCACTATAGTACTTGGCTTTTACAATAATAAAAAAGCAATTAACTAAGAATTTTTATCTTTATATGTTCTCATATCCCAAGTACCATGTAAATGTATGCAAATATTTATTGAGAAACTGGATAAATGAACTTGAGGGAAATAATGAGGTTAATCTCAGAAGTCTTATAACTAAATATATCTGGATCAACACAACTCTTTAAGTTTTAATAACAAAATATTGATAATTTAAGTAAATAACTAGCAACAGCAAGCATAGTAACAAGTTTAAATTTTTTTTCAAAATGAAAACAAATGATCAGACATGGATAATAAAATCCTTTAATTTTTTTTAAGAAAAAGAAAACTCACATTATTGGCTTTTTTTTGGGGGGGGGGTGCATGGTCTGGAAATTTAACTGGGGTTTCCCGCATGGAAAGCGAGCATTCTATCACTGAACCACCTGTGCACCTTTTGGTTTTTAATTGCCATCATTCACAATAGTGCTCATTGCAATTCTAATGGGACAGTGACATCTTTGACAATTTGGCATATACTATGGCCTTGGACAAGAGGGCAACAAACATCTCTCAGCAGTAATATCTGTCAGGATTGAGAATGACACTCAATTACTTCCACAGAGATAATGAGTGTGTAAGGCCAAAATGAAAATATTGAAGGTGAATACAATGTTTTGCGATAAAATACAATGTAAGAGGTGGTGCGATGGTGGCTCAACAGATAGCATTCTCAGGAGACCTGGGTTCGATTCCCAGTGCCTACTCATGCCAAAAAAAAAAAGAACAGTACAATGTTAGAATCTACTGTCTCACATATATAAAATGTATCCTTCATGATTGATTCATTGTGTAATTAGTAGGATTATTCAGCAAGAATTCATTGAGTTGACTCAGAAATTGTAGTAATTATAGACATAAAAGCATAATTATGACATAAACCCTTGGTTTGAAGAAATCTACTCCCCCCCATTTTACTGACGTGAATTCAAAGAAACAGAGGTCAAGTAAATAGATTTATTAAATTAAGGCTTAGAAAGCACAATGTAAAACATTAAATATATTCCAAATAATAACAAGAATATCATTAACAAGACTGTTTAGTTTCCTTTTTTTTTTTTCCATATAATAAAGTATATCTACAAACAATTCCATTCTCTTCTGGAACATAGAGGCAAACTTCTATCTAGAAGTTCAATCAAGTACTGTTACACTTCTCTCTGGGCTAAAGGGAGAGTGAACGATTCTCCTAACATGCTGATAATGACCCTGTACATTATCCCTTTCCCCACTAACTCCCATTTCTGCATCCATGCCCTGTAGAATTCATTTAATTCCTGAAGAAATCAGAGGTGCACTCAAAAGCCAAACCCCCAGCAAGAACAAATAATGAACATAGGTTTTACAACTCAAGAATATCAACTATTAACAATAACCTAAAACTTTCTATTAAATATGATTCAAATTCAGTATAAATAAAGAGAAATAGCAAAATAAAACTATACAAGCAAAAAATGTTTCAGAAATGGCACAGAAATTGATTGGAATAGATGAATGCATATTATAAATGTAATAATAGATACAAGTGAAAAGTTTATTTGTGGATCAGGAGTTAGGTACTTTAGGAATTTATCCAGAATTAAGTACACACAAATATAGCATTTTTATGTCTGCTTCTGGGTAAGATGAAGTAGTATACAGCAAAACAACATCTTTCCTGAGAATAAAAAGAACAGAAAATTTTTAAAAGTCTTTTTTTTTTTTTAATATATGTTACTTCCAGAACTAGTGGGGTTAAAGAGGCTAAAATTACAGAGAAGGGACTGCTGCAGTGGAAGAAAAGGTTGGACCTATTTGCAGGAGCATAAAATTACCAGAATATTGTTAAGTATGTATTAAAATTGAATCAAAAATTTTAAAAGAATAAATTAAAATTGAATTTAATTTTGATTTAATTCAAAAACTGAGTTCAATGAAAAATATACTAGGTAGAACAAGAGACAAGGACTTATGAACAAATGCCAAGAGGAAAATCAAGATAATAAAAATGAAGCATAAGTGATCCAAGTATTGAATAGGCATACAAACACGCACACAAATCACTAAAAATGTATAACAGCTATGTTAAATAAAACAGTGTAGTTCTCAACTATTTTACACACACACCTACCCAAAGACATTCCTCTACTTCTAGAGATATTTTTGATTGTCATAATTGGTAGAGAGAACCCTGATGTCACCTAGTAAGTCAAGATCAGAGATGCTGTTAAATACCCTGCAATGTAGAGGAAAGCTCACCACAAAGAAGAATTATCCAACCCAAAATATTAATAGACCTGAAAATGAGAATCCCTGCAATAGAGAACATATTAGGAAAATAAAATAAAGGTTATAGATTTTCATGAGATAATAAGATTCTGTAAGAATGAAACATATAGAAATTCCAGAAATTAAAATAATACATCTGAAATTACAAATTTGATAGCTGGGTAGTTTCTCAGATTGGACAGAGAAGGAAAGAGAATTAGTTAACTGGAAAAAAGTCCAATGCAAATATAAAAACTAAAGTACTTTGCCAAGATTTATTAAAGAATATCTGTGGGTAATTTTGGGGAGTACTCTGAGTCTATACGCCATTTTGGACAGAATTGAATTTTAACTTATTTAATCCTGAAAGATTGTTTTGAAAATATCTCCATTTAGTTAGGTTTTCTCAACAATGTTTTTTATTCCTCAATGAAGAATACTACTAAGTTTATTCCTAAAACTTTGTTTTTTCATAATATTTTAAGAGGGTATGTTTAAGGTTTTTTCCAATTGTTTGTGAATATTATAAAAGAGTATAATAAATTTGATTTTTCCATTTTAATTGTTTATTTTTCAAACAGTAAATTTTCATATTAATTTTAATACATTTTTCTGGATTCATTAAAAAGCTCTTCATATGTAATCTATAAATAGAGAACATTTTATTTTTTCCTTCCCCAATCTTTTTGTCCATTTATTCTCTATTTCATGCATTCTTCTACTGGCAAGGTTCTCTTTGGAAGTAATTGCATAGGATAATATTATGTCTTCATGAAGATTGATAGAATTTCTTGAATAAAGGCACTCAGAATTTAATTTAACTCTATGGGTAGGTTTTAAAGGGTGAATAATATGACTTGAATAGTCTTAATACAATAGAGTCAATCAGTTTGTGTTGGATATGTGTATTATAAGGAATTTATCTATTTATTCTGAATTTTCAAATTTATTGACCTAAAACTTTTCATAATATTTTGTTAATGCTTTTCAATATGTTATTGTGATATCAGATAAAAAATAAACTTTCCTACTTCAACCTTTTTAAATGGACAATTTATGGGTACTAACATACATTCACAATAGTGTGCCAACATTATGATTATCATTGCCAGAATTTTTATATCATCCAAAACAAAATTTCTTGATCTTTCAAGAAATAACTATCCTTTCCCCCCTCCTCTGGCACATGGTAACTTGTAATTTCATTTCTGTCTCTATGGTGTTGCTTCTTCTAGGTATTTCATTTATGAGCAATCATACAATCTTGGTCATTTTATGTCTGGTTTATTTCATACAACATAATGATTACAAGGATCATCTTTGTTGTAGCATGTATCAGGAATTCATTCCAGACATCATCAACATGGCAACATAAGACATCCATTAGAAAAAGTTCCCATAAGAATCAACTAATAAAAAGATAAATTCCAATTGCATGGAACTCTGGAAGATAATAGAAAATGACAAAGAACTCTACAAAAGCTGACCTGAAGAAAAAGTAAAACAATATCTAAGATAGATAGGAGATTTTCTTCCCAGACCTGAGAGATGAGACCTCTCAAATTCATTCAGTCAGTGTGCCTTGAAAGTCATGCAGAGGCAAAACAGCCTGGGTCTCTCCTGCTAGAGATGAAGACTTTAGAGCCATCCACAGAAACAAGTTAGAACTCCACACATATCTGTGCACAGTTACATAAGTATACAAAGACCAAGGGTAGAGTGCAAGTAGTTAAGGATTGCTACATATAAAAGGGCCTCCATAGGAAAAAATATTTTAAAAGGGACTGTAAAAGAACTGTTGGCAACAGGTGTGCATGCTCAATCCATTCTCTGTTGGCAGTACAACCTAAATGCAGAATGGACTTTTCTGTATTGACCCTCCTTTCTGGGTTGACCCCATCTGGACCTCCTTGGTGGGATACATGTGGAAGAAACTGGGGACAGAAAAGCCTCACAGAGAAAAAAAGAAGCGGGGTGGGTGGGTGGGGAGACTGAGCTGCTATAAAACCAAGGAGGTCTCAGAAATGAAAAGTGTAAGAAAATTTGAGTGAGAGTGAGGGAGAGAATTTAGACAACTCATAGGAGCAGGGGAGGACATTCTGCCCCAAATCAAGTAGAACAGATCAACATTCCTGGAGGAGAAAAAGAGAAAAGGAAGCTTTCTTCTGGAGATGAAACAATTCCATAAAAATTGTAATACATATCCAGGGCAAGAATGAGATAAAGAAATAGAAATGCTGAGAAAGTCTAAATAGTTAAACAATGGCTACTCCAAATGTCCAGAATAAATTTGAACAATCAAAGAAGGCTTAACACAAAGCCAATCAACAATAAAACCCTAGAAAATGGGGAAAAAACTTACTTTCAGAGGTAAGTCATATAACCAGATGCCAGGACATCAGCAAAAACTTACAAGCAATACTAAGGAAAAGAAGATATCGCTTAGTCAAGGGAACAAATTAAAACTTCAGAGGAGACACAGAATTTGGAACAACTAATTAATGATATTCAAACAAATCTCCTAAATGAATGCAAGGAAATGAAAGAAAAAATAAGCATAAAGAGATAAGAATATTAAGACACTAGGAGAAAAGATGACAGTGTACTGAGGTGTGGAATTCAGTTCATCCTCCTCAGAACAGCTGACAAATAGCCAGGTATGGAAAAATTGCTGATGGGAAATCAGTGACCAGACAAAACAGCATTCACCAGTCTGGAACGGGTGGAACTGAGATCTCTCACAGAACTTCAAGTCTCCCAAGCTGCAGAGGCTGGAATCTATCCCCTACAGACATGGCAGGTGGGTACCCTGAAGAGAAAGGAAACAGATTTCACTAGTAGCAGGCACTTAACAAAATTCCATCTGCAGAATTAATTAACAAATTCTGACTACTGAAAACAGGACCTGAGCACAGATAAACCTGTAGCAAGCACTAAAGAAACCAGGAGTTTTTGCCTCAGCAGAGGGAGTATGAGGCTGATGGAAAGAAAAAAGAAATGAAGGCTTTTTGAGTTGAACACAACAAAATATTGGAAAAGGGCTGGACCCTAAGAAAAGGGGACACACAGAGTTTGGGAACACATAAAGCCATGTACCAACTCCAGCTCTTGAATGGCAAAACTTAGGAGTGGGGTCATGCTCTAAAAGCTTTTGCTTTTCTTTTTTTACTTCTTAACAGCTCATTAAATAGGACTGTAAGCACTCTCAGGCTCCAGCATTGCCCCAGGCAAAGGCAGAATTAAGATATGCCTGAGGGATAAAGTAACCAGTCAGGTGAAAGAGGTTAATTCCTTAATGAGCATGTCTTATTCTCAGAAAAGGGGAGTGCAGCCCAACTCAAGTGGGAAGCCTCCTTTAGGGATTTCAGGCCCCAGGGGCTGGAAAACAGAAGAAATCAAACCTGCCTCCTACTTCAGTCTCTGTCTCAACTACACTACAGGCAGAGAATGGCTGCTGAAATGAATGGTACCACATCACTTTACATTGGTGAAGAGCTGTGGGCTATCAAGAACCACATGCTGAGCAGCATAGGAAAAGCACAGAGTTTAGGGGCTCCATGGGAAAGTCTGACAACCTGCTGAGACTCACTCTCAGGGAAAGGTGATGCTGGCTACTCTATTCACCTGAGAAACGTGTCCTTCTTGCCAAAGAAAATCTGACTGCAGTTGATAACATCTGAGCAGACCTCAAAAAAAGAAAACAAGGCTCAATAGAGGCTGTGCAAGAAATAGAATACAAGAACTGCAAATTATGATCAGTCAAACAGAAACTATATTAGAAGTCTAGAATAAGTTGAACTGAATGTCAAGGAGGAGATAGAGAATAAAGCCATACAACAAGAAAACCCTAGGTAAAAGAGTGAAAACAACCTCCACAATAAACTAATTAAGGAAATCAAATGCCTAGACACCAGCATAAAATAATGAGCCATACTAGTAAAATCAAAGATATGGTTCAGTCAAAAGAACAAATGAACACTTCAAATGAGATACAGGAGTTAAACAACTAATTCAGGATGTTCAAATAGACCTGCAGATTCTCATCAAAAATTAAATCAATTTTTTGAGGAAGGATATAAAGAAGACATTCAGTGAACATAAAGAAGAATTTGAAAATCTGAAAAAACAAATGGCAGAATTTATGGCAATGAAGGCACAATAGAAGAGATGAAAATGCAATGGACTTTATTCAACAACAATAGATTTCAAGAGATGGAAGAAAGGATTAGTGAACTGGAGGACAAGATATCTAAATCTGATACACAAAAGAAAATATAGGGAAAATAATGGAAATATATGAACAGAGTCTCAGGTAACTGAATGATAATGTCAAGTACACATGTTATGGGTGTCTCAAAGGAGAGAGGAAGGCAAAAGGATCATAAAGACTAATGGAGAAAATAATCACTGAAATTTCCCATCTCTTTGAAAGACATCCAATTATGGATCCAAGAAGTGCAACATATTCCAGACAGAATAGATAAAAATAGACTTACTCCAAGACTCTTACTAAACATATCATCAAATGTCAAAGACAAAGAGAGAATCTTGAAAGCAGCAGGAGAAAATTAATCACATAAAAGAGAAACTCAATGAGACTATATGTGTGTCTTTCTAGCAGAAACCATGGTGGCAAGAAGGCAGTGGCATAATATATTTAAGATTCTAAAAGAGAAAAATCGTCAACCAACAATTCTATAATCAGCAAAACTTTCCTTCAAAAATGAGTGGGAGATTAAAATAGCTTCAGACAGTCACTGAGAGAATTTGTGACTAAAAGATTGGCTCTACTAGAAATACTAAAGGGAGCACTTCAGGCAGATGGGAAAAGACAGGAGAGAGAAGTCTGAAGAAGAGTGTGTAATGAAGACTGTCCAGTAAGGGCAAAAAGAAAAAAAAAATGATGACAAATAAAATCTGAAAGACAAAATGGTAGAAGAAAGTACTGTCTTTACAATAATACGTTAAACGTTAATGGATTAAACTGCCAAATAAAAAGACAATAGGATGACAGAATGGATTAAAAACAGGACTCAATAACATACTAGATATAGAAGACTCATTTTAGACTGAAGGACAATAATAAGTTGAAAGTGAAAGGTTGAGAAAAGATATGTCATGCAAACAACAAACAGAAAAGAACAGGAATAGCTATACTAATATTCAACAAATCAGACTTCAAATATAAAACAATTAAAAGAAGCAAAGAAGGAAACTATGTTAATAAAAGGAACAATTCAACAAAAGGACATGAACAAACATAAATATTTATGCACTATGCCAGAGTACTCCAAAATACATTAGGCACACTGATAACATTGAAGGGAGAAGTTTACACCTATACCACAATTGTTAGAGACTTCAATTACCCGGTTTCATTAATGGATAGAACATATAGACAGAGGATCAATAAGGAAACAGAAATTTTGAATGATATGATAAATGAACTAGACCCCTTCTTGGCTTGTTGATCCAGGAGCATGAGTAGCCCAAAGTGACCAGGTGGCAATCTTAGATTCCAGTTCAAGGGAATCATTGTTGTTTCTACTGGTGGAAGTGTGCCCTCTTTTGGAACTAAAATCTGTGCACTAACAGAGCTCAAGTTTGCAGGCACAGGAAGCAAAAATTTTCCTAGTGGATCAGTAGGGGTAACAGTGAGTGGTGCCACTCCCATTTACACCCCTTATTTCCTGGACACATGGATCCTGGCTATGGGAGAAACACCACCATATAGTGGATGCTGATTTAGAGCATACATAGCTTCCTGGAGAACATTGCCCCAACCCTTCACCATATTGCCACCTAGTTAGCACTATAATTGAGTTTTCAAAAGACCATTCCACCATTCTATCATTCCAGCTGCCTTGGGATGATTGGGAACATGGTAAGACCAGAGAATTCCACGAGCAAGTGCCCATTCCTGCACTTCATTTGCTGTGAAGTGTGTTTCTTTGTTTTTTGTTTTTTAATATAGTGGCTCAGCATCTAATATCTAGAATTGCTTAAATTGCAGAGTGCAATAAATTTGCAAATGTTTGGTTTTAATTTGGTAGAAGTATACAGTTCAGAGGTACTGTTTTTGTTTGTTTGTTTGTTTTTAACATGGGCATGTACCGGGAACCAAACCCAAGTCTCTGGCATGGCAGGCAAGAATTCTGCCACTAAACCACCATTGCACTGCCCTACTGTGCTTTTCTCCAGCAGCAGTAAAGGGTTCATGACACAGAATCTTTAATTTAAAGAATAATACCACCAGCTCTACTTTGTCTTTCTTCTCTTTCCAGGAGCTTACTCTTAAACAAGTTCTCTCCATAGTAGTGTTCTAGCAAAAAGAACAGATGAAGACAATTTTTCTATTTTCCTTTTTTTTGTTAGCATTATTGGATGGCTAAATATTTCATGAGATTGGACTTTGATGCTCATGTTTAAAATGATACCTCTGCATTACATTAAGATTTCTGTTTTTTACATTTTTTCCTCTAATGATTTTTTTTTCTGCAGTTAGAACTGGCTCTCTGTATTTTTGTTTGCTTGTTTGTTTGTTTGTTTACTTGTTTTTTGTACCTGGGCAAGCACTGGGAATTGAAGTCAGGTCTCCAGCATAGCAGGCCAGAAATCTACCAATGAGCCACTGCCACACCACCCTGGCTCTCTGTGTTTTAATCAGATCTGGACAAAATCTATTCTTGAGCTTGCAGTTGGCCTTATCTTAAAGCCTGTATCTCTTAAACTCTGTTACCCTATTCCTGGCTTCCAAAATCCTTTAGGAAATTTAATGTAGTAAGGATTATCTAGGAATTCTGCTGCCTTCAGTGGAAATTCAGGAAATTGCAATTGCTGCCTGAGAGACCAGTACAGTAAAAATAACGAGATACATTTCATATTCAAACCATGCCAAAATTGAAAGCATTGTAGGATAATTCATATATATCACCTATCAAATTTTTCTAGCACTAGTTTTAGGAGGAGAAATTCTTTACCTTAGAAATGACTTATTTTCAAAGGAGTTCATTGGGATATTATTGGGCTAGGAGAGTAGGCAATGGGAAATGGGACTTAACTATATTTGTTGGGGTTAATAGAGAAAAAACAAACAACCAAGTAACCAACAATGAATGGATAAACAAAATGCAGTATATACTTATAATGACATATTACTGAGCTGTAAAAAGGAATGAAATTCTGATACAAGCTACAATAGGGATAAATCTTGAAATCATTGTTTTAAATGAAAAAAGGCAGGCTCAAACATATAAGTAGTATATGAGTCCACTTATATGGAACATTTAGAGTAACAAAATTCATAGATAAAGAAGTTAAATTATGGGTTACCAGGGGCTGGTGGGAGGAATGGGGAGTTATTTGAACAGATAGCAGTGATGAAAAAGTTTTGGTAATGGATGGGAGTGATGGTAGCACACCAATGTAAATGTAGTTATTACAATTGAAATGTACTCTTAAATATGGTTAGAATGGAAATTCTGTGATTGATATATATATATATAAAAATTGTGAATATATATATGTATATATATTCACAATTTTTAAAAAAATTAAGTAAGTGACCAAGCATTATGGTTGTGGATTCACACCCACAGGAATGAATTAATAATATCTTCTTCTGGGGTGCATAACTCCAAGCCACCACACCCAGGTACAGGGGAGAAAATAATGAACAACGTTATGTGTATGAGACCTATCAACAACACAATATTCATCAGAGTACTTTTTAAATAACTCAACTTTTGACCAAGCAGCTTCTTAATTAGAAATTTATGCTAAGGAAATAACCACAATTAAAGCAGACAAAATTTTACATACCAAAAAATGTTCAGTACAGAACAGCTTATAAAAATTTTAAGTTATAACAGGTGAATATTTGAATAAATAATATGATAACAACATGACAGTCTACCCTAGGGTCATTCAAAATCATATTTATGGGAAGTACTTATTACATAATAAAAAGTAGAAAAGCAGAATATAAAACTGAATTAAATATGTTCACATCTATGAAAAAAGTAAGCAAAGAAAAAAATGACTAGAAAGAACTATACCATATCAGTTAACCCTCTAAATTAATCCATGCCTGTACACTCCCTCTAGAAAAAATAATGACTGCAAAACACATGTAATGGAAGTTTGTAAAATACTGAATCACACGTCAGTATTGAACAGTAGGCTGTTCTCTTAATACCTTTACATATCTACTTGCATCATTTAAGTTGCATGCTTACCAAGAGTTAGCACTATTCTTCCCCAAATCTACTTCATGCCAATTGTACTTATTATGGTGATTTAATTAAACAAAATCTATAAAACTGTGGAAATGTGAATTCAAATAAGAAAAGCAGTTGTTTCTAGGAAAACTAAGCCTAATGTGTCAGAAAGTTTCCGTAAATCATCACCCAATTATATGCTATCTAGAAAACTGCAAAATATGAGGGGGAGGGGGTGAATAAAATCATAACAATCTAAGGTAATGAATTGGGCCATATCTTAATAGAATTAATCTTATCAAAAGGTTCTATTACAAAAGAAGTGTGTTTCTTGATCAGAAGCAATGCTGTGTGGAATACCATGATGATAGATAAGACATTCTGTAAGTCTATGGATGGTAGTTTTGGCAGAAGCATTGCGTGCAGGGAAACCAAACCCATATCCAGAGTATGTATCTATTCCAGTTAGAAGAAAGCACTGGTCTTTCCATGAAAGGAGTGGTTCAATGTAATCAACATCAACCTGAACCATGTGGCTGACTGTTCACCTCAGAGAATAGTGCCATAACAGGGGCTGACTATAGGTCTCTGCAGATTGGGCACTCAGCAGTGGCTATAGCCAGGTCAGCCTTGGTGAGTGGAAGTCCAAGTTGCTAAGCCCATGCATGACCTCCATCCCTACCACCATGACCACTTTCTTCATGAGCTCATTGGGCAAGGACAGGAGTTGCTGTGGAAAGAGGCTGACTGATATCCACAGAACAGGTCATCTTATCTACTTGATTATTAAAACCTTCCTCTGCTGAAGTCACCCTCTGGTGCACATTCACATGGGACACAAATATCTTCATGCTCTGAACCCACTCAGGAAGGTCTATCTACATACATCTTCCCCAGACCTCTTTGTCACCAATTTTCTGATTATGGTCTTTCCAAGTCCCTGACCATCTGACAAAACCATTTGCAACATGCCACAAATCAGTATACAAATGCACCTCTGATCAGTTCTCCTTCCAAGTAAAATAAAAAACCAGGGGCAGTGTACAAAGTTCTGCCCAATGGGAGGATTTCCCTTCACTACTGTCCTTCAAGGACACCCCAGAAAGGGTTTGGAGTGTTGTAGCTGTCCACTTTCAGGTGGTACCTGAATATCCTGTCAAACCACCTGTAAAGTAGGCCCGAGTTTTCTCTTCCTCAGTCAATTCACTGTAAGGAACCCCCAAAGAGGACATAGGTCTGGTCTGGGAAAGAGAAGGTAATGTTGCAGGAGTGGAGACCATGGACATTTGGGACACTTCCTCATGTAACTTACTTGTGCATTCAGTACCTGCTCTAGCCCTATTTTGTATATACCATTTCTATTTTATGATGGAATACTGCTGCACATGCTCCACTTTCTGCCTTGGTTGGTTAGACAACACCCAGCTCATGATAGGCAACTCATGTCTCAAAACTTAATGACCCATGGTTAAGCAGTCAGTCTCTACTAAGGCCCTGTAGCAGGCCAAAAGCTGTTTCTCAAAAGAAGAGTAGTTAGCTACAGAAGATGGTAAGGTTTCACTCCAAAATCCTGAGGGTCTGCGTTGTGATTCTCCTATAGGGGCCAAAGGCTCCAGACAGCATCTCTATTTGTCACTAACACTTCCAGCACCATTGGATCTGCTGGATCATATGGTCCATGTGGCAGAGCAGCTTCTGCAACAGCCTGGACCTGTCACAGAGGCTCCTCTTGTTCAGGTACCCATTCAAAATTAGCAGCTTCTCTGGTCATTCGATAAATGGGATGGAGTAGCATATCCAAATGAGGAATATGTTGTTGCCGAAATCCAGAGACCAATTAGCTGTTGTGCATCTTTTTTTTTGGTCATAGGAATGTCCAGATGCAGCAACTTATCCTTCACCTTAGAAGGGATCTCTCAACATGCCCCACACCACTGGGCACCTAGAAATTTCACTGAGGTGGAAGGCCCCTGCATTTTTGTTGGATTTATCTCCCATCTCCTGACCTGCAAATGCCTTACAAATAAGTCTAGAGTAGTTGCTACTTCTTGCTCACTAGGTCCAATCAACATGATTTCATCAATATAATGGACCAATGTGATGTTTTGTGGGAGGGATAAATGATGAAGATATCTGTAGACAAGATTATGACATAGGGCTGGAGAGTTTATATACCCCAGAGGTAGGACAGTAAAAGTATATTGCTGACCTGGCCAGCTGAAAGCAAACTCTTTATGGTGGTCCTTACTAGCAGCTACTGAGAAAAAAAGTATTTTTCAGATCGATAGCTGCATAGCAGGTACCAGGGTATGTATTGATTTGCTGAAGCAATGATACAACATCCAAAGCAGCAGCTGCAATTGGAGTTACCACCTGGTTGAGCTTACAGTAATCCACTGCCATACTGCAAGACCCATCTGTTTTCTGCACAGGCCAAATAAGAGAATTGAATGGAGATGTAGTGGGAATCACCACCTCTGCATCCTTCAAGTCCTTAAGAGTAGCAGTAATCTCTGCAATTCCTCCAGGAATCTGGTATTGCTTCTGATTCACAATTTTGCTAGATAGTGGCAGTTCTAGTGGTTTCACTTGACCTTTCTCACCATAATAGCCCTCACTTAATGACTTAGAGAGCCAATGTGGGGATTCTACCAGTTGCTCAATATGTCTATTGCAATTATACATTCTGGAACTGGGGAAATAATTGCAGGATGGGTTCTGGGGCCCACTGGACTCACTGTGATACAGACCTGAGCTAAAACTCCATCAATCACCTGACCTGCATAAGCCCCCACTCTGACTGGCAGACCAGAGTGACATTTTGGGTCCCCTGGAATTAACGTCACTTCTGAACCAGTATCTAATAATCCTGAAAATAGCTGATCATTTCCTTTTCCCCAGTGCACAGTTACCCTGGTAAAACACCATCAGTTTCCTTGGAGAAGGCTTGGAGGAAGATTAACAGTATACATTTGTGGCAGTGTAACAGGGTCCTCCTCCAAAAGGACCTGGTCTCCCCTTCATTCAAGGGGCTCTGGGTCTGTAAACTGTCTCAAGTCTGGAAATTGATTAAGGGGCCATAACTGTTTTTGTAATTCAGGTTAGACTTCTGTTCACTTGACCTAGAACATTTTTGTTTATACAGCTCCAACAAGAATTTAGTATACTGCCCATTTATTGTACTTCTTGGTACCTCATGATTTACTAGCCAATATCACAAGTCTCTGCAGGTCAGATTATTATGACTCCTGCTTTGAGTCTGCTGTCTATTATGATAGCCATGGTCCACCTTTCTTTGGCAGTTAAGTGCTGCCACCTGGCTTCTGCCAACTTTAGATTCAGTCATCCCCATTGTGTTTAAAGATTCCAGCTCATTGACCACAGTTCCCACAGTAATAACTGACCTACAGAGAAATGCAACTATAGAGCTCTTCAGGGATGATGGCACTAGTCTCACAAATTAACTTTTCACAGTTCTGGTAAAAGGTGTATCCTCCGGACATTCTTGGGGTGTAAGAGCAGGCTTTGCATGATAAATCCATTCTAACATTCCAATCTCTTTAAGCCTCTGGATCTCCTCATCTGCATTATACCAGGGCAGTTATGGCATTTCAACCTCAGCCACCTTTTGACCCATGTTTCAGCCAATCATCCAAACAAACTGTAAATGCCTTTTCTAACCCCTCGAGCTATAATGTTGAATGCAGAATCTCTGCTTAGTGGGCCCATATCAATAAATTCAGCCTTATCCAGCTTTATATTCCTCCCACCATTATTCCACACCTTTAAAATCCATTGCCATGGATATTACCCTGATTTTTGTCTATATAAATTGTTAAACTCACACAGTTCTTTTGGAGCATAGTGTACCTTCTCATGGGTGATCCTTTGTACCTCACTTTTAGGGGCCTGTTGCTACTTTAGTCTAGTTATAGGTCTGAATGAAATAAGGGGTGGTGGGAATGGGTCATGAAAGGAATTAGAAATGTCTTCCAAGCCATTTGTTTCAAGGCATTCATTTGCAGTCTCAGCAGGTGAAACAAGATTAATCACTCTAGGGCTAATCTCTTCAGATGGAGGCTGGCTTGCTAACTTCTCAGGGCAGTCTGGAGGTGGGGAGGCTATGTCCTCGGGACAGACTATTACAGGATTATCTAGAGAAGACTCAGCATGACCTAGGGTTTCAACCTCTCCACTGACATCATTATCAATATGTTGCCATCACATTTTTCAGGGTCCCATTCATTCCCAGTCAACGGCCTCAGTTTAATGGCAGACATCATGCACGATTGAGATTTCAGTTTACATTGTTAAGTTTCTACTTTAACAATAAGATTCTGAATCTGATTTTCGGAGATCTCAAGTTTACTTCTACAGGAAATAAGATTTTCCTTCAGGACACTCATAGAAATGTTTACATCTGTCAGACAGCATGTAAGCTTCTCATTTGAAGCCTTAATCCATCCCTTTCACTCATTAATGTATACAGTGTATCTAACAACAACAAGCCAATGTCTCTATACCTCCTATTTCCACAAAATTCTGTAAAGGTGTCAAAAACATTATGCCCTACATCCTGGCTTCATATAAGCAAAGCATTAGAAGAATCAAATGGTGATATTTTGACTATCTTTTTTACTAACTCACCCTATGGATTGACAGTATCACTCTGATTATGAGAATCAGAGTCCTTAGTGTCTTTGAATCCAGTCAGAGTAGAAAACCAATTGTAAAAAAACATTTTTTAAGATTCTGTTTCTTAAGAACCCCACTCCTGGTACCAAGCTAGGATTCTCTAGGGAAACAGGATCAACAGGAAATATTCATAAGTATAAAATTTGTAAAAGTGTCTCACATAACTGTAGGAACATACAGTCCAAAATCCATATGGCAGGCTGTGAAGCTGAAGACTCTTATGGAAGGTCTGAACCAAGTCCATGGTAGAGGCTTGCTGGCTGAAGCAGGAAGAGAGACTGTCTCTTCTGAGATCTCCTTAAAAGCCTTCCATTGATTAGATTAAATGTCACTCATTGCGGAGACACTCCCCTTGACAAATTACAAATAGAATCAGCTATAGATGCAGCTGACATGTTCATGATTTAATTCTATGAAATGTCCTCATAGCAACAGACTATTCAACACAGTACTGGAAACTTGATCAGATTATCTCCATGCAGATGTGACTTACACAATTGTGGGTATTAATTTTTAACTTTTCCTTTATTTTTTACTTTTTTTGGGGAGATGGTATTAAGTTTTGAACACAGGGACATGTGACTCCACGTATTCCATGTGGGTCTTGATTAGTTTACTGGAATCCTTTAAAAGAGAAAACATTTTGGAGAAGCTTAAGAATGACAAGAAATGCAGAGTCTATCAGCCAGCAACCTTTGGACATGATTAAGAACACCCCTGGGGAACTTCATGAAGTAAGAGGGCTAGAGAGGAAGTTAGTAGACATCACCATGTTCACCACATACCTTTCCAGAGAGAGAAACCCTGAAATTCATCGTCCTTTCTTGAGTGAAGGTAACCTTTTGTTGGTGTCTTAATTTGGACATTTTTATAGACTTGCTTTACTTGGGACATTTTCTTGGCCTTACAACAGTAACTAGTAATTTATAAAATTCCCCTTTTTAAAAGCCATTTTAATTCTGGTATATCACATTCCAGCAGCTAGCAAACTAGAGCAGTGGCTTATTACATTGATTTGATTTTCTCCTGCTGAACCACCTTTTCATTCCTGGGATTAATTCCTGATACTAATTTTTAATGTCATAGGGTCTTTAATGTTCTTGAAATTTTCACTTCTGGTATTGGCAATATTTATTTTCTTTTTCTTGATTAACTTTACAAGGTGCAAATAATTATTTCTCCTGATAAGATTCTCTGTCTTTTCATTTATAATGATAATATTTTGTTTTGAGTTCTTATACATATTTACAAATTTGCTTTACATTTTTGTCTACTAGTTATAACATCCTGGTCATCTTGTGTTCATTTCTACTAAATGCTTTTATTCCTACTTATGGCCACATTTTGCTATTTTAGTATGTCTAATATATTTTGATTGTGTAATGGTCATTGTGCACAATATACTGTAGATTGTCTTGATTCTATTATCTACCTTTAAATAATGTTGTCATTTATTCCAGCCAGCATATAAACTTTTCTGTATTTAAAAGGCAAATTCTTTATCCCCTGAAGTTGGCAACAGCACAAACTTCTCAGTTCTTCTATTTTCCCAGCTGTTGTCATTGAGTTGAGAACACAAATGTACACATTACAGGGGTCCAACATAAATTGGAGAGAGTTTAGAAGCAGATTTGACTCCCTTCTCATTTCCCTGCTGCTGCTTCTGTTCTCTCAAGTTTGTCACTTGACTCCTCTACCTGGAAAGACTATGACTTTCTGTTTGAGTGGTAAACCTTCATTCTGTGTGATGTCCTCTGACTAAATTTGCTTTAAATGTAAATGTTAACCAGTGCAGTCCCTTCTTTCAATGGTTGATTGACTTTCAGTTTCTAATAATGTCATACTATTGTCCTGTGACTTTTAATATTTATATATTAAATATTTTTTCCAGATATTTCAAATGTTTATTTCAGAAGCTTAGTTCAATGAAAGCTAGTTTCTCATTTCAGGAAGAAGAATTTCATTAGGTTTTACCTTTATTTCATAATATTTTTGCTGCATAATTATCTGAGAAATATAAGCTTTAAAAATTTACACTATATAAGATATGTGTATATGTTTGAATAGTATTTCACTAAAAGAAGACATACAATGACATTGGCTATTTTTACCTTAAGATATGGTAATATGACTTACTTTTGACCAAAAATAAAATAGCAACAGATTTATTCTGGTGCTGTTATAAGAGAACAGTTTTATAAATCTAAAATTTGGGGTTCATTTTTTTCTTTTTCTGATCATATTACTTGAAGCAAGTCATTGAACTACTTGGTCCAATATTCTTCTCTGTAAATGAAGGTAATAAATATCTGTTACATTTGTCTTATAAGCTATTATGAAGGTCAGGTGACACAACTTAAATAAAAAGACTATGTACATGTAGCAAGATATTAAAACAAATCTATTTCAATTTTAGTTTTGGAAGAGCTCCCAAATCAATATGTATCAATACCTTTATGCTTCCAAAGTCAGTCATGACATCATATAGCTTGACCTACATAAAGGTGAATGAAAATTGACTATTAGACCCTCAACCACAAAGAGGGTATAAAAGAATTTCCTTGAATTGTAGAAGTAGATATTTTTACACAATATATTTTTAGTAACCAGTTTTTCCTTTACAGCCTCTCATATGGGTAAGTGTTGGCAGGAATCTTTACACCTATGACAAAAAATTGAATAATACTTCAAAGTATGTTGAGAGTTTTATCTGTGTTTACTGCAGATAAAGGGAGCAAAAATTAATGATTCTTGGTTTTTCCTGAGAAAACTAAATATAAAAGTTGGTACTATAAATCCTGTCTGTGGCAGAATGTCATTTGATATTCTACTCAGAAAGCAACTACCCCCTACCAACTAAATTTCTTGTTCCCCACTTTCCATGACTAGGTATGGTGAGATAAACAGACCTTGCAGGTTTGCTTTAGCTACTGCTAACTTGTCCTCCATGACTCCATCAGAAGTTGTCAAGAGAGACCTCCAGTGAAATTGCACCTTCTCTAGTCTTCCCACTCCCTTCTCAAGATAAAGAAGGTGACACAGATTTGCAGATGCTCCCAGTGATGCTGCCTGCATTGGCATCCAACTCCACCCTCACCACCCTTGCAGAAGTAGGATTGGATCCTACAGTTTTCAATTTTCTTTGTATGACTGTTTCCCACAATCTCAATCCTTGCCCATTCTAGTCTGAATAGAGAGCATCATGACTACACTCTGCATATTTATTCCTTCATAGTTTTCACATCTTAGTAAATAAAAACTCCTTTCTTCCAGTTCAGACCAAAAAGTCTAAAGTAATTTCTTTTGCCCATACCTCATATCTGATTTTCCACAATATACTGTTCATGTGTTAGAAAACATGTAAACCATTGCATCTTCTTCTCGGCTGTTATCTTGATCCACCATACCATCATCTCTATGTGGATTTTTGCCATAGAGACTTAACAATTCTCATTGTTTATATTGTTTACCTTCAAATGTCTTTCATTAAAACTTTAAAAATATGCTTTAGATAACTGCAGTGTATAAAATTCTTCAAATAACTCAGAGCAATATGTATATATATATCTTCAGCATCATTCTTCATCTGTGGTACACAGATCTTGCTGGAACACTAAAATAAGTGGGTATTTTAAAGATTTTCAAATGCATGACCCACTCTCTAATAAAATCAGAATCTCTGAGGGATGTTGTTGGTCTCCACTATTTTTTCTCTGCTCCCCATATGCAATCTGACCCCATTTCTTGAGTTCAGTTACCTCTCTGACCTCATTTCTTAACCTCGATCTCACTCTACTCCACCTACACCAACTGCTTTGCTGTGCTTTGAACACATACTAGGTTGTAGAGTTTTGTATCTTGTTGCTTTTCTGTTTGCTGAATTATCTCTAGAATAGTGCTAGGACATGGTAAGCATTCAACAAACATTTCTTAATGAAAAGAACTATGAAGTCTTTGCAGATAAGCGTTCTAAAATATCACCATCAATGTTCCCATGAGAGTCAGCTTTAACTGCTTGCCAATCCCAGAAGAAACCAATACCCAATCATTTCCAGCATACTAAATTTTTATTCATTTTTCTGCTTTCTTACCTTTCCACCCTCCCCCTGCCCCAATATCAAGGCAAACATATTTAGGGTCATGAAGGGGTGTTGAAGTGGAGAGGACCATATTAGGCAGTGACAACAGAATAAACCCAATGCAGTCTGCTCAAATTGATGGACAGAGAACACTTTAAATTTCAGGCAGTTTAGAATTATGAACACAGTCCTATCATGAACATAATAATTATTAAACAGTCTGTTTCTTGGCACTAAAGTGACTGAGGAAACTTTTATCATTTATAAGTAATGGAAAAATGCGCAGGGCCCACTTAAAATTTCATATAAAATTAGAATTGAGATGCAGAAGGGGTTCTGAAGAAGCAATAGAGTTTTTTTCTGTTTCACATCACAAGTGCCACTCAAAAAGTGCATCATCAGTTCATATAATTATTGATAATAATATATTTTGAAATGTTTAGAAGGATATAAAATAAGTGGACCTTTTTTATTCCTTAATTGACTTATTGTAAAACATTTTCACATAGCCAGGTTTTTTTTTTTCATTCTTTTGTACATTGTTATAAGAAAGTTATTTAAATTCTCATAATAGAACCATACCCATGTCTAACAAAATGAAGATATTTTTTAAATGATGAGAATATAATCAAACTTTTATGAAAATGAAGTACAGTTTTGAGAAGTTACCTTATTATCATAGTGTCTGTTTTAGTTCCTAGGATGCTCAAGCATATATTATGTAATGTGATGTCTTAATCAATGGGAATGTATTAGCTTATGATTTTGAGGCTAAAAGAAAAGTCCAAATCAAGGCATTATCAAGGCAATGCTTTCTTCATAAGAGCTGTGGCTTTCTGGCACTGGCTGCTGGCAATTTTTGGTCCTTAGTTTGTCCCATGGCAACGCACATGACAATGTCTTCTGGTTTCTCCCTTCTCTTCCAGTTTCTATTGCTGTTAGCTTTTGTCTGCTTCTTCTTTGGCTTTTTCTTTTTGCCTGAATTTCATTCAATTTACAAAGGAGTCCAATGCTTCAATTAAGATCTATCCTGATTGAGGCAAGCCACACCTTCTTAAATGAAGTAACCTCATCAAAAAGTTCTATTTACAATAAGTTGACACCTACAGAATGGATTAAATTTAAGAAGATGTTTTTCTGGCATACTTACAGCTTCAAATGACCACAATATCTCAGAAACTTTTCCCATTACTCTTTTCTTTTCTTTTCCCCACATATTTATTCCCCTGTCATCATGCAATTTCTCAATTCACTTAATATTTCCCCCAGAATTCCTGGTATAAAGGACAATTCCTAAACTGAAGTTCTCATTTGCTAATAACTTCTCTTTTTCTCCTAAATAAGAGTTCTATTTCTCTATTTAATATTTGCTTTAGAAGCAAATGGACCAAACTTTTATGTGTTAACTGGCACATGCAATACTTGGCCAAAGGTTTCTCTGGTTGCAAATAAGAATAGCCAGTACTGAGAGACCTCTCTATCTTACTTAAATGGGATCTTTTCTTTCTTCAATTATTCAACAACAACCTAACCAGACAATAACACAACTGCTTTTATACCAATGAAGACTAAATTTTTCCAGGGTTCATCAAGATGTGATAATCCCACAAAATGTTGCTTTAAAATTGATTTATTTAGTTTAATAGACTAAGCCATGGGAATTCTAGGTTAAAACAAGCCAACTAGTTTTCCTCATCCTATTCTGTGTTAGAAGAATTTGAATCTTGCATATTTGAAAAACTAACTTCTCTTAGCTTTTACTGTGCTATGCATACAATGAGAATTATAAAACTGCCTAGATTATTTTAAAACACTAAATAAGACAGCTGTGATTAAAATGCCTTCCAAAAGTGTGATGAATCTTAAGCTCTTATGAATGTTCAGCTCACTCTATCTCTGGTTTATATCAAGAAAAATTTTCATTATGCGACACGTTCTCACCCTATAAATCAGGATGTATTCATTACACATCCACCTACATTGGGAGTATTTCCCCACCCCCATCCCTTACCAGGCTGGACAGATAAGTGCTAGAAGGCTCTGGAGGGCATGATAACTGATCTGAATCTGCTTTCAAGTGGACTCACATTTCTGTATACAGTTAGAAGGGGAGATTGGAAAGCACTCACTTTTTCCCTAAAGTCTCATAAAAAAGTGAGTTAAAAATAAGTTTCTTGTTGGCACTGGTCATGAATATTAAAGCATCAGATGTGTCCATCATCAATTGACAAGCTGCAGCTTACAAAGCTTAAGCTTCAGCCAATTTTTTAACATTATGAGCCTAAAGTTTGAAATTTATAATTGTCTGGACAGGGTGCACTCATTTGTATTGCTTCCAGTTACCTAGGGCAGGTGCATTCCTCTTCGGTTATGTTGTTTGGCAGGCAACCATGAATTCATAAATTTTCAACAGATGTCTCCAATCAGAAGCATAAGTATCATGTAGTCTCTGAAGCTGAACTGGAGAAACTGATCAGGACATGGGGAGCATACAATTTTATTTTATCAAAAAATTTATAAATCTATGTCAAAAGTTTTACCTTTTATACACGTCAGCAACCCAAGTGAAATAAACAAATGAAAGATTATTTGATAAGCGCATTTAACACAGAATTCTGTATGAGAAAAGTTGATTTAATTTTTCTTCCTTTTTTTTGTTTCTGTTTCTTCTTTGTATAATTAACAATGATATTTATCTAAAAATCATTTATAATTTCACATATCCTGGATCAATATTTCCATTATATTCTGAGGTAATTAGACCAAGAAAACATTAATTTATCTTTTTTACTATAGTTATGAAAATCATGGAACTAGATAATCACTGGGAGAGAATAGATAGTTGAAATGATTAGCTAAATAATAATTTTTTAAGTTTTTTGTCTGAATTATTAGATTAATATTCTACTTTGATTTGGTAATTCAAACACAAATATCCACATCAAGGCAGCTGAGACAAATAATCAGATGAATAATTACATGGAAGTCTTTTTGTTATGGCTGTAGTTTGAAAAGAGCTCTGTTGTGTACTAAAATTATTCCAATCAAGCAAAAGTAAGATAATTGTAAATGTATTCTCCTCTAAAGATATATACTCATTTGTAATTGTATTTAAAATAAATTCCATGAACTTTTTTGAAATTTTTGTGGTTTGTTTTCTTGTTTTATTCTGAGGATCGAGAATCAAGTAATCTGTTTTTCTTTCCTTTGTAAATAGCTTTTTTTTTTTATTTCTAACAACAACTGGCATTTATTGATGGCTAAAAATGTGCCAGAAGCAGGATAAGCACGTAAATTAATTACCTCATTTAACCCTAAGAATAACCTTTTGAAGATACACTGTTGTGCTCCCATGCTGTAGACTTTCCTTTAATCTTTAAAACATCACTGTGCAATAGATTTTACCATCATTTCCATTTTACAAATGAGGAAACTGAGGCTTAGGAAAAACTAACTTTCCCCATTTAGTTAATAAGTGAAAAAGCCGGAATTCAAATCCAGTCTGACAGCGGAATCATTTCTTTTAACCACTCTTGCTTGTGCTTCCACCTGGAAGAGCTGGAACTTTGATTATAGATTTAAATAAAACAGTAAAGGATCATGTGCTCAGAGTTCCCATTTTATCTTGAGTTGATAAAAACTCCATAACTATTTCCTCCCAGACACAGATGGCAGCATATTAACTCTGATATTAGCAGCTCTGACCTGAATCAGTAATTGCATGTTATCGCTTTAAAATATTTCAACTTCAACCCAGAACGATCTCCTCTACATGTAAAATATTGCTGTGATTCTGGAGTTTATTTTCTATCTGGGCTACTACATTAGCTGTGACTTGGAGTTGATTGCTACTCAGGCTGAGTAGCCTCCTTAATTAGTTTAGAAATCTCCCCAGCTCCCTTTGTTTTAGGCCACAGCTTGAAAGGTGTACAGGGATTAATAAGGCTTCAGGTTTCTTACAGTGAGCTGAGGGAACCCAGGCTGGGATATGCTCAATGATTATTCCCTATTGTCACCTTCTTTGGAGAAAAGGACTTAAAGGTTTAAATGTTTCCTGTTCTTGCTACAGGTTTGTACCAGCTGAATGGAATGAAGAGATTGGTAAGCAAGACAGGGACCACATCTCTAAGAGCAAATGAAATAGCTTTCAGGATTTCTAATCAGTAATTGAGTATCTACCAGTAAATGTCTTTTTAAAAGACACTCCTCGTTATATAATAATATCATCTAGGTTCTCTGCTTTAAGGGTTGAAAGTAAAAGGGGAAATAAGATCCAAAATCCAACCAATTCAAATTCCTTGCAGAATGATTCAGAAATATGCTTGTTTTCTAAATGCCTCAATTGATCTATATCCACATTAGTTTGAAAACCACTAAAAGATCCATCCATGATATTCATGAGTGGCAAACACAGACGCTGTTCTGAATTATACATTCATAACCATGGAGTATTTTATACATTTTTGAATATTTTTCTGAAAT
Source organism: Myrmecophaga tridactyla (assembly GCA_004026745.1). Taxonomy (NCBI): domain Eukaryota; kingdom Metazoa; phylum Chordata; class Mammalia; order Pilosa; family Myrmecophagidae; genus Myrmecophaga; species Myrmecophaga tridactyla. The sequence continues at coordinate 72,156 of PVIY010007979.1, forward strand.
CATTGACCTTTACATGTTTTCCATATGTAGATCCTCACGCAACAGCAAAGGTTGAACATTTTATTCTGTAAAGGACCAGATAGTAATTATTTTAGGTTTTGCAGGCCATATAATCTCTGTCAAAGCTTTGCAAATCAGCCATTGTAGTGTGAAATTTTCCAAAGAAAATATATGAATGAAAAGGCACAACTGAGTTCCAGTAAAATTATAACTGTAGACACTAAAATTTGAACTTAATATAATTTAAACAACATATTGTCCTTCCTTCCATATTCTCCAAACATTTGAAAATCGTAAAATATTTTCTTATGTCTCAGGCCATATAAAAACATCCTGATTTGGCCCATGAACCATCATTTACCAATCCTTGCATTAAAGAATTATCAATTTCATAATTTTGACTAAGTGAGCATATATTAATAGCCTACTTTCCCAAAGAAATCAAGCAGTTATTATGTAAAAAGTGTTTATGTATATGAGTTGAAAACTAACAAATATTCTGTTGTATTGCACATGCAAGGAAAGGAGTTAATACCATGCACTACATAAGAAATTATCCCCTACAACAGCATACAGCATGGATGCACTAAAGAACAAATTTATATTGAAATTTTCCTGTTCAATTGTGTTTAATTATGTTGCATATATATTTTTGTTTCCTAATATTTAACTTTTAATTAGTATTTAATGAAAATAAATTTACTCATTTTATGATTAAAGAAACAATACATATTCATTGTAAAGTATATTCAAATGGTGCATTGAAGGATCAGGATAGTGAAAATTACCAAGAATTCTAACATAGAAAGTGGCATTGTGTGACTATCTCTTCATGCATCTCAGTGCCGACAAAGGCTCACCTCACACACATATTCACTCCTGCCTACACACGTATATACACACATATACTCATGCATACACTCAATGATAATATACATCCACATAAATACACATTCACATGCTCACAACTGCAAAAATATAATGCATACAAATTTAAGAATAATTATTTTGCTTTTTGTTAAATTCATTTTTGTCTTGCACCAATTCTTCTTAACCAACTCTCAGACATATTCCCCATGACACGCACAAACACAAACACACACACAGAGAAGTCAAATACAACAAAGAATACAAATAAAAAACTTAAACAACCTGTTTGTATCCTATCATGATGATACCTTGTTAATATCACATATTTAAGACTATATATATTTTTTCATAACACATGCAATAGTTCAACACGTATATGATTTTTAGCATGTATCATTGAATTTTAGCATTAATGATTTTCCAATAAACACTATTAGGTAACGTTCATTTTTTTCTCTATTTGCCAATTCCTACCTTCAACAAATACTAATGGAGCACTTACTATGTAATGAGCACCATCCTAGGCACTGTGGGCATAATATCAAACAAAAGAGACCCAAATATCTTGGCATAACTCAGCTGAAGGATCTCTAAATACTATAAAATGATCTATTTAGAAATTTCCCTTCAAACTACTCCTCTTATATTATGTGAGGCATTTTTTTTTCCTTTAGATAGATTTGCTTCCAAATAATTGCATCCATTTCCAGTTTGCTTCTCAGGTAGTATAATTTTCAGCTGTTTACTTATCTGGCTGGACACAAAATGAACAGGTAGAGCCCAATAATCCTAAAGTATATAGCTATTGCTGCCAATGTTATACTAACATTAGCATATTAATTGCAGAATAGTGGCAAAGAAAATTCTAATGATTTGGCTTGGCTAGAGCCCCAAAAGATAAGATGGTTTGTATTATTTCCTAAAATCTATGTTCACTGTTTAATTTTCATTTTATTTTTATCTCAGTATCTGAACTAGACTACCAATAAATTTTATCTAATTAACAAATTATTTTTGTGCCTCAAGAAATAATTCAAAAATAACTTTTAATAGAGTTGAATCAGCAACTTTAGTCCCAAATAGTTCTATAGATTAATTCATTTTCATGTTTCATTGCACATTCTACTCTATACTATGCCAAGTCCTTTCCCTAACTTTGTGGTCCAAATATATATTTGTATAAAAAATTAAAAGTAAGTTTTTCCGGAAAAGTTTTAAGCTTCTTTTAAAAATTCAATCATCTTCATTCAGAGCTTTTAATTATTATTTCTTTGCCTTTTCTTTGAGCTGCAGCTTATTATGGGTCAATACATAGCCATCTTTTTGAGTGCCTTTCAGTCACTTTGCAATTTCTAAAGTGAAATAAAAATGGAACAATAAGTATTCTTAAAACAAACAGCGCAGAGCCTAACATAAGGGGATCAACAACCAAATAAGTGATTAGAAGGTTAACTTTGACTTTGCAGGGGAATGAAGAATAAAGTATTTCTTGATATCAGTGGTGAAATTTTAGATAACCTTTGATAGTTGAAGGGAAGATATCTGTCATCTCTTGAATATCTACCAGTGTCAGTATTACAGGTCATTTTGTATGTTAAAAATGGGCCTCATTGTCATACATATTACAAATCATAAGCTGAAGATAGGAAATTCCAAGGATTATCACTGGAATTTTTGACAGCATGATATGGAAATATCTCAGAAATATACATGCTCAAGAGAAATTATTCCACTCTTCAGCTTTTACAGGTTCTTATTTAATTAACAATTGGGTCAACGGGAAAAGTAATGCATTGTTCTACTGTCACCAAAGCATAACTACATGAATTTGTTTAGTTTATTTGCTTTAGGAGAGATAAATCCCCTGAGGAAATGGGGTGCAAAGCATGGATAAAACAGTGGTTAAAGAGAAATTCATAGCATTGAATACTCATCATGAACGAAAGGTTGCAAGAGAATAGACTATTCTTCCAGTATAAGATTTTTTTTTAAGTTGATTAAACTAACACAACATAATCAGAAAGAAGGAAATGAAAAAAAAAATGAGAACAGAAATCAAGGAAATTGATTAAAGAAATAAGTAGACTAAATTAATGAAACAAAAGCACGTTTTGGAAAGATCAATAAATTTGGTAAACATTAAGCTGATCTGTTCAGGGTCAAAGTGAGAGAGAAGAAATATTCAAAAGCAGGTGTGAAATAGATGATTTCACTGAAAATCCAACAGACACTGAAGTGCTAAAATGGGAATGCTATTAACAACTTAATTCTAATAAATTTCATAACATATTAATCAGCGAAAATCTTTAACTGACAGCAAGTGTCAACACACAAAACAAAAGAGATAATTTTAATAACCCTAAATTTAACAAAGAAATTGAAAGTGAAGCTGTACTTGTCCTACCTGCACAGACACACTCTTACAAACCCAAATGGTATGAATTGCCTTGGTGGTGAATGCTACTAAACAAATAAGAAAGAGACAATATTAATTCCTCATGAATTTTATATATAATAAAATAATAACTAAAATAAATTTATGCTAATAAATTAAATAAGTTAGATAAAATAAACAAATTACCTGAAAGAAACAAAAAATAAAAGACCACTGATGAGGAAATAGATGAACTGAACATTCCTATAGTTATCGAGTAATTGAAATCTATTTGAAAACATTCTTTCAAAGTGTTTTGCTCAAGACAAACTAGGAAAACCAAAATATAGAAGAAATTTATTGTGCTAAAGTAGCATTAATGCAGAACAGCAGCAAAAATTTACTGCTCAAAAAAGGTTCGAGCAAACAGAATATATGGCTGCTAAGAACATAGGGAGAGAACCGGAGAATGAGGAGCCAAGGGAGAGTGAGCTATGTGAGTTGCTTGGGGCAGGATGTCCTTGGGCTATGTTTCATTAATTTTGCAATTTGGAAAGGCAACACATTTCTGCAGGAGCAGACCTGTTTAGTGAAAATAAGTGGACTTATTGGTGTCAGCATTATGTGTTTCTTTTTTGCAAGGGCAAAGGCCTTAGCGCCATGAAGGATTATGCCATGTCAGCTTGTCTCAGTTGTTCTCTGTTTCTCCTTTGTAGTTCCCTGTATATAAAGGAAGTTCATGCAGACCAAGATAACTAGTCATGTCATTAACCATTCCACTTGCACAGAAGAAAATGCCAGGCCCAGATGGCTTCATTGGTGATTTTCTCTTAAACAACTAAAGATGAAAAATTGAAGAAAATGGAATATTTTCAAATTCATTCTAGGAGACCCCCCCATTACCCAGATACGAAAACCAGAACAGACATTACAAGACAGTTACAAAATAATATTTTTAATTAAAAATGTATGCAAATTTCTAAACCATAATTTTGTAACTTGATTCAAAAATACATTAAAAGAACAATACCTTTATTTTTCAGAACAATACCTTTTAATCAACTCTGGTTTAGTCATGAGAATGCAAGGCTCATTCAACATTTGAAAAAAAATTGAAACAATGTAATTTTAAATATCAACAATCTGAAGAATAACATCCATATGAGTACCTCAATACATAAAGAAAAATTAATTGTACAAGACAAAATTCATTTAAAATAACAAGTATGAGCAAATTAGGAAGAGATGGAAACTTCCAACTCCTGAGGGGCATCTATTACAAATATCATATAACTAACATCAAAGTGATTGTGAAAAATGTTATGCTTTCCTCCTAGGACTGTAACGACACTTGTCCACATTCATCACCTTTATTTAACACATATGGAGGATTCAGCCTGTGCAATAAGCAAAAGAACAAAGTAAACGGATATGGATGAAAATAGATAAATAAATCTGCTTTGCCACTAACATGATTGTCTAGATAGAAGGTCCCAGAGAATCTGCAAAACTTCTACTTGCACTAATTAGGACTTTTATAAATGTGCGTAATTTACGTTCAATACAAAAACAATATTTTTATGTACAAGCATAAACAAACAGCATTAAAAGCATGAAATAAATAAATAAAAACCAAAGACAAGAAATGGTCACCTGTTAAGTAAGTTTAAAGTCCAGGAGGTTAAACAAAAGTCATATATACCATATCCCAAAACCAAAGTTTAATTACAAAATCTGAATGAATTTTAGATGCCCTGAATTGTAAAATCCCTTATTTTACAGCCTGTTACAGAGGAAAACATGTTTTTATCATTTAAAAAATAATGATATATTTCACATTTCATTCTTACACTTTAGATATATTTTACTTTTTGTCTTATAGAAATATCAGGTTGGGAGTTAAGTCATAAATATATTTTAGATATCATATAAAATACATGAATACACACACACACAAACACACACACACATACATGTTCCTAAACCTTCTTTGAAACCACCCTCTGGTTAAAAGCCATTTTTAGAGGCTAAATGCAAAATTAATATCAATTACATAGGTAAGTCTGTTCAAACGCGAAACAACTCTGCATTATTGAATAAATGATATATGATAAGTTAGTAAGCAATAAGAAAAATTAAAACCCAAATATTTGGATATATAACAATATTGCTAAACAAATTTTAGGTCAAATAAATTAAGAGATGAAATTTTGCAATATTTAGTCATGGGTAAAAAAAAAATTAAATGCAAAGAAATTAGTATTTACAATAAAATCTATAGCTTTAAATGTTTCTAATAGAAAGGACAGAAAAAAAGAAGACAAAGAAAGAATAGGTTTAAATCAGTGAGTTAAGACTCAAACCTAAGGAATTGGAGAAACATAGTGAAATAAATGCAAAGGAAAAAAAATGATAATTTGAAAGCAAAATTATTGAATTGCATGTTATTAAGGAATAACATAATAAACAACTGAAACTACTAAAAAATTCATACACTTCTACACAATCAAAAATTCAAAAAATTATAAATGTATTAAGAGTCAACATAAAATATATGTCTACTGCAATTGCAGTGCTTAAACCATAAGAGGGTTTTCTTTAAATTATAGAACTGATTTTTAAATCTTAGAAGTTGTGAAAAATATTATCATTAGTAAAATTAAATTGAAAAATAGTAGGAAAAAAGAAAAACATTAAGAGACTTAGTCATTAAAGGAATTGAGTTATTAAAAAAAAACATTCTACCACAAAGAAAGCACTCATTCTAGAAGAATGATGTTAATGAACTGTCAGTCAAAGGGGAACAATTCCAATTGCATTTTAAAGATATTCTAGAGAAAAGATAAAGATATAATATCATTACATTAATGTATACATGTAGAATAATATTCTTATCAAAACTATATAAGAAAATTATAGTCTAATTTCATACATATAAATAAATTATATGATTCAACATAAAGTGCCAACAAAATGAATTTAGCCACTTAGAAAAAGAATAGCACATCATTACAAATCGGTTTATCA
>PVIY010007980.1:0-49977 GCA_004026745.1 Myrmecophaga tridactyla
TTTTCCTAATTTCTTGAGTTTTACACATTCATCTTTTTTTGTCATTGACATCTAACTTGTGATCAAAGAGCATGGTTGGTGTGAGGCCAGTTCTTTGAAATTTGTAGAGACGGGCTTTGTGGCTTTATACCTGATAAATATTTCATGTGTGCTTGAGAAGACTATTACTGAAATTGTTGAATGCAGAAGTTTTTATGTCACTATAAGATAAAGATTGTTAAATTTGTTCAAACCTTCTATATTTTTGTTGATTCTTTGTTTTTGGCCAGTTTGACTTTTTATAATAATTTAGAGAGGTGTGTTGAAATCTCCACTATAATGATAGATTTATCTTAACTCTCCTTGTAGTTCTATCCCTTTCTTTTGTAGTACATTTTTAAGACTATTTTTATTGGATGCATATGTTCAAATTATGCCTTTCTGGTAGAGTGAACTTTTTATTTTTGCATTCTGTAGTGATCTCAATCTCTGATGATGTTTTTATCTTAGTCTCTTTTGTCTGGTGTTAATATAGCTATTATATCTTTCATTATATTAGTAATTGCATGGTATCCTTTTCCTTGAAACCTTTCTTTGTGCTCATGCTTTAAGTGTCTCTTGGGCAATAAATATGTCAGTATTCCCCATTGACATATTTAATCTGTTTTAGTTTATAATTCTGGCTATATCTGGACTTGTTTCCTACTTTTTTACTTCTAATTGTCCTGCTTTACTTACTTCCTTTATTTTACTTGCTTTTGGTGAGGGAGTGGGGTGAGGGGAGGAGGTGATTAGGTTTTTTGTTCCTTTTTGTTTTTTTACAGGGGTGTGGGGGCGGTATTACTTGCTTTTATTTTTCTTCCATTGGGTTGGAATTAATACTCTTTATTATTATTACTTTATTGTTTACTTATAAAATTTTCCATGTTTATTTAACCTTATAACATCTTTTATGAATTTTAAATTGTATGCCAAATGAGGGTAATCTGTCAAATGTGTGTAACAATCAATAACAAATATTCTTGGAAACAATTCTGTGAATAGTAAGCTTTTAATAAATATTTGCTGATTGGTATGCTATATACATATGCATTATTTTACTTTTCATTTATCATACTTACAAAATGCAAATTATATAATTTCAGTGACCTATATGTTCTTTGGGGTTTTTATGAAATATTTTCTAGTAAAGCTGTTTCAGTGTATCCATTCTAAGTTATTGAATTTTGTAAAACTTTAAACTGAGTGGGGAATAATTTGTATATGTAGGTATAACATTCACTATCATTATGTAGCTTCCAGTTTGAAACTTGGGCAGTTGGAGCTTTTTCTCCCCCTTAAATAATTTTCCTACAGTAAGTTAGTGACAGGTGTCCTAAACCATGATCCATACCCTATAATTGAGATCCAGGTTTTAGAATTGTTCTTTTTGGGGACAGTGAAGCCAAACAAATATTAAACTAAATTAGGCCGCTTTCTAAAGCAGACTTTTAAATGAAATAAACCTTTACTATTCTTTGGTATAGTTCTCACTAATTCTTAATTATCATCACCTTAATAATAACAACTGAATTTTGCCCACATGTTTTATTTTAGATGATTCTAGTTGCTACTTAAATGCTTAGCTTGTTATATAATTTCTTTTTCCATTTACAGCTCCCAAGGTTTTCAACTTGGCAGCAAGTTTGAATTTCCTCTGCTACCTCCTACTCTACTTTCTTAGCAAAAGAGTTTTTTTCTGTATTGGTTTCTTGCTAATCACATATTTTTAACAGATCCCGTTGTGTTCTTTTCCCCTCTCTTCTGCTTCAGGAAAAAAGAGAAAGATCTAGCTGCATTCATTATATTTCTATTGAGAACATTTGAACTTTCAACCGTTCCCATTCTTATTTCCCAATAGATGGAGGCAATCAAAGTAAGCTAAACATGTCAGATTTCTGCCTGGAGGTTACTAACTATATCTCACTTTAAAATCTGTTTATAGACTCCATTGATTAGATACTAATATAGGATAAAGTTCTTCAAATGTTTTTTGAATATGCCTGTATAACTTATAGAGTCTAACATTTTATTTTATGAAAAAGAAAATACCTTTTTTTGTAAAAGTAGGAGTACATAATTGCTATATAATTGTTTTAAAGTTTATTATAAACAGGTTGATGTATATCTTTCCAGACCCTTTTTAAGCACACATACCTTTTTTTACTGTAAACTATTCTTTAGGCTGTGTTTTAGATTCAGCAGTAAATGCTGACATTTTACATATAATTGCTTATGGATCTTCCTTACCCTTTATATATCTCTCTATAGATATCTATATATATATATATATCTTTATATATATATACATATATATATCTCCAAAGTGTACAGTCAGTGGTTCACAATATCATCACAACAGTTAGTTGTTGAACAGATTTCAGAGTTTGGTATGGGTTGCAATTCCACAATTTTGGGTTTTTACTTCTAGCTGCTCGAAGATACTAGAAACTAAAAGAAATGTCAATATATTGATATAGCAGTCATACTCATTTGTTAAACCCTATCCTCTCTCTATAACTCCACCATTACCTTTGAGCTTTCTCTCACTCTTTAGGGGTATTTGGGCTTTGCCCTTTTCTAACTTTTTCATGTTGGAAGGGATTGTTGAGAATATGGGATGGGGGATAGAATTAGTTGTTGTTCTGGAGAGGCTGGCCCTTATATTTTTTTAGTGGTGACATAAGACTTCCATTGTATGATTGTACCATAATTTATTTAACTGATCCTTTCTGTGTGAACATTTAGATTATTTCCAATCTTTCTCAATTACAGAACTACAGTAAACATACATATATATACACAGACATGCTTAAGTTTTTTTGTATTATACTTTATTTTAAAAGTAAAATCACCAAGTCACAGCTTATACATGATTTTTATTTTACTAGATATTACCTAGTATATCCTCAAGAATATATTGTACTGGACTCTAATTTATTGCTAGTGGTGGTGTAAATTGGTACAACACTTTAAAAAATTGGGAGTATCTGGTTTTCAGCTGAACATATACACATATGTTGTTCAGCAGTTCCACTTTTAGGTATATAAAGAGAAATGCATACATATGTTAACAAAAAGACATGAAAAGATATGTATTGGTAGCACTATTTACAATAAGCAAAAACTGTATAGATCAACATGGCAGCATAAGACATGCTCTGAAAAACTCCCCAGAGATTGAGTGAATAAAAGAACAAATACTACTTGCTTAGAATGCTGGAGGACAGTAGATAGACTGTGAAAGACTCTACAAATGCTGAATCAAAGACAAAGAAAAATATCAGTTAAGAAATTTCTATTCTGGTCCACCAGTCTGTTCCCTCCTGCACTCTCAGTCCTGTGCAGTTTGGGAGTCCTTCAGAGGCATTGTCCTGGGTCCTTCCCACTGCAGAAAGAGACTATAGAGCCGCTCACAGCAGTGGATTAGAATCCCACAATTATCCAGGCACTGGGAGCCAAGTCCACAGCAACTTGGGCAGAGTACACTGCCGGGAAGTGATGCATATAAAAGGGTCCCCAGAGAGAACAAAGGTGAACCACAGTAGAAAGGTTGGTAAGTGCTGTGTTCACTCAATCCAGTTTTTGGTTCTGGAAACATAAGCACAAAATGGGCTATTCTGAAGTGACCCACCTTTTCTGGATTGACCCCACCTGACTCTGGAGGCGGAAAAGCCTCATCTGAAAAAAAAAAAAAAAAGTGTTAAATAGAACTTGTTCTCTAAGATAGTACAGGCCCCAGACCTAAAAAGTGTAAAGAAAATAAACAAATGAGGTAAAGAATGTAAACAAATCATGGTAGCTCGGGGAAAATTCTGCACAAAAATAAGCAGAACAGATCAATAGAAGGAACAGAGGAAAGGAAGCTTTCTCTTGGAGGTGAAACAATTAAAAAGTGCAAATCTTAAAAATTGCACTGCACATCCAGGGCAAAAATCAGATGAAGAAGAGCTGAGAAAATCTGAACAGTTAAAACAACGGGCTATTCTAAATGACTAGAATCAATTGGACCAAGTATAAAAGAAGAGCCTTAGCACAAAAGTAAGTAACAGTAAAAGTACTAGACAAGAGAGAGAATAGGCCATCGGAGTTAACTCATCAAAATAATCAGCAAAAAATTGCAAGCCATCCTAGGAAACAGGAAGTTACAGCTCAGTCAATGAAAACACCTGAGGAGACTTAGATATTTGAACAACTAACCAAAGAAGTTCAAACAAATCTCCTAAATCAATTCAAGGATAAGAAGAAAATATGGTTAAAGAGCTAAAGAATACTAATTCTTTATGTGTCAGCATAAAGAATAATTTGCAAGTATAAAAAGAACATAACAGAAATTACAGAGATGAAAGGCACACTGGAGGCATACAAAGCAGATTTGAGCAGGGAGAAGAATCATGAACTAGAAGGACAATCAAAATCATACAATCAGAAGAACAGATAGTGAAAAGAAAAGAAAAAACGAATCTTTCAGTGATTTGAGTAATAGCACAAAATGCACAAACATACATCTCATAAGCATCCCAGAAGAAGAGGAGAAAGGATCAGATACAATATTTGTGAAATAATGGCCAAAAATTTCCCAACTCTTCTAAAAGCATAAATATACATGACCAAGAAGTGCAAAGTATGCTAAACAGAATAAATCCTAATAGACCTACTCTGAGACACATACAAATTGGGATGTCAGATGCCAAAGATAGAATTCTGAAAGTGGCAAGAGAAAAACAGTTCTTCACATGCAAGAAATCCTCAGTAAGACTTAAGTGCTAATTTCTCATTAGAAACCATAGAGGCAAGAAGGCAGTGGTATGGTGTGTTTAAGGTGCTAAAGGAGAAAAACCACCAACCCCAAATTCTTTATCCAACAAAACTGTCCTTCAAAAATGATGGAGTGTTTAAAACATTCACAGATAAACAGAAATTGAGAAAGTCCATCAACAAAGCAACTTCCCTATAAGAATTACTAAATGGAGTTCTGTGGGTTGAAGGGACAAGAGTTAAGAAGAGAGTGGCTTGGAGTAGTATGAACAAATAAAGATCAGTAAGGGTAAATGCAAAACCCAGTAGTACTGCATCCTCAATATACAACTCTACTGTTTAATTGCTCTAAGAGTCAGAATAAAATGAACAAGAAAAAGGCATTTTTCCTGATAATGGACATGTAAAATATAAAAAAAGAGACAGAAACAGCATAAGGAGGGAAAACATATGGTTATGGGGCCCATAAGCTATTGAAGCTGAGTTGGTATCTTTTCAAATTAGTAGGTTATAGATGTAGGTTCTGCAGTATAAACCCCTGAGTAACCACAAAGAAGGTATTTTAAAAATATATAGAAACTGAAATGAGAATAGAATCATTTAGACACAACACAAAAGATCAACTGTCTACAAAAAGAGGTTGCAAGAAAAGAAAAGAGAGACAAAAAGTGATATGACATAAAAAAAAAAACAACGAAGGACAAAATCGCTTAAAAATACTGTCTTGACAGTAATAGACCTGAATGTTAATGGGTTAAAACCTCCCATTCAAAAAATGCAGATTGTCAGAATGGATAAAAGAAGCATGATCCAACTTTATGTTGTTTACATGAGATTCACCTTAGACCCAAAGACAAAAATAGGTTGAAAGTGAAAGGCTAGAAAAATATATTCCACGTAAATAGTAATTTTAAAAGAGCTGGATAACCTATGCTAATGTCAGACAAAATAGACTTTAAGTCAAAAGATGTGACAAGAAACAAAGAAGGACACATATATTAAAAAAGAGAACTGTCCACCAAGAAGAAACAACAATCATAAATATTTATGCACCTAACCACAGTGCCCCAAAATACATGAGTCGAACACTGGCAAAACTGGCAAGAGATAGATAACTCTACAACAGTAGCTGGAGACTTCAGGATACCAACCACTATTATCATTAGATAGACTATCTAGACAGAAGATCAATAAGGAAACAACCTAAATAATATCAATGAACTAGACCTAGCAGACATACACAGAATATTGAACCTGAAAACAGCAAGACATTCATTCTTCTCAAGTGCATATGGATCATTCTCCAGGATAGACCAACATGTTGGGTCACAAAATAAGTCTCAAAAAATTTAGAAAGATTGAAATTTTACAAAGATTTTCTCTGACCATAATGGAATGAAGCTGGAAATAAATAACAAGTGGAGAATTGGAAAATAACATAAACAATCAGTGGGTCAAAGAGAGAATTGCAGGGGAAATCAGTAAATACTGAGGCAAATGAAAATGAGAATATCACCTTTCAAAACTTACGGGATGCAGTGAGGGCAGTACTGATGGGGAAATTTATAGCTGTAACTACCTATATTAAAAAAGGGGATTAGAGCTAAAGTAAAGACCTTACTGAATACCTGGAGGAACTAGAAAAAGAACAACAAACTAACCCTAAAGCATGCAGAATGAGAGAAATAACAAAGATTAAAGCAGAAATAAGTGAAATTGAGAATTAAAAATATAGAGTTAACAAAATCAGAAGTTGGTTCTTTGAAAAGTACAGTAAATTTAAGAAACCCTTAGCTGGACTGACAAAATAAGGTAAAAGATGCAAATAAATAAAATCAGAAACAGAGGGGGCATCTTCCCAAGAAAGAAAAGCCCAAGAGCAGATGGCTTCAGGGGTGAATTCTACCATTCATTCTAAGAAAATGAATACCAATCCTGCTCAAACTCTTCTAACATATTGAAGAGGAAGGAACACTATCTAACTCATTCTATAACCCTAATACCAAAGCCAGATAATGATACTATAATAAAAGAAAATTACAGACCAATTTCTCTTACGAATATAGTTGAAAAAATCCTCAACACAATACTTGGAAATTTAATCCAAAAGCATATCAAAAGAATTATACACCATTATCAAATGGGTTGCATCCCAGGTATGCAAGGGTAACTCAGCATAAGAAAAGCAGTTAATATAATACACCAGATCAACAAAATGAAGGGGGAAAAATGATCATTTCAGTTGACACAGAAAAGGCATCTGACGGAATTAAGCATCCTTTTTTGGATAAAGCCACTTAGAAAAGTAGAAGTAGAAATTTCTTCAACTTGATAAAGGGTATATATGAAAAATTCAGCTGTCATCTTTCTCAGTGGTGAAAGACTGAAAGCTTTCCCTCTAAGATCTGATATAAGACAAGGATATCTTCTGTCACCACCGTTAGTCAACATTGTACTGGAATTTCTAGCCAGAGCAATTAGGCAAGTAAAAGAATTAAAAGTCACCAAAATTGAATAGGAAGAAGTGAAACTTTCCCTATTTGCAGATGACTTGATTCTGTATACAGAAATTCCCCAAAAGTCTACAACAAAACTCCTAGAGCTAGTAACGAACATCACCTTGCAAACATCATTAGTGTTTCTGTGCACTACTAATGAGAAATCTGAGGAGGAAATCAGAAAAAAATTCCATTTACTATAGCAGCTAAAAGAATCAAAGACCTAGGAATAAATTTAACCAAGGATATAAAGGACTTGTACACAGAAAACTACAAAACATTGCAAAAAGAAATCAAAGACCTGAATAAATGGAAGGTCCTTCTGTGTTTATGAATTGGAATATTTAGTATTTATGATATTAAGTATCATAAAGATGTCAGTTCTACCCAAAATGATTTACAGATCCAACACAATCCCAATCAGATTCCAACAGCCTACTTTTCAGAAATGGAAAAGCTAACTGTCAAATTTATTTGGAAGATAAATGGGCCCTGAATAGCCAGAAATACCTTGAAGGATAACAAAGTTGAAGGACTTACACTTATTATAAATCATTTTACAAAGCTTACAGGGGTTGGGTGCATGGGTAATTCAGTGGTAGAATGCTCACTTTCCATGCAGGAAACCCAGGGTCAATTCCAGGACCTTGCAAGCACCCCTCCAAAAAACAAACAAAAAAACACTGCAGGGATAGATGTGTTGGCCAGTGGAATCCAATTGAGACTTCAGAAATAGACCTTCACATCTATGGTCAATTGATTTTTTTTTTCTTTTTTTCTTTTTTTGGCCTGAGTGGACTCCAGGAATCAAACCCAGGTCTCTGGCATAGCAGGCTAGAATTCTGCCACTGAGCCACCATTGTGCCAATTGATTTTTGACAAAGCTGTCACATCCACTCAATTAGGAAAGAATAGTCTCTTCAACAAGCAGTGCTGAGAGAGAGAATGGAATATCCATTATCCTAAAGAATGAAAAACGACCTGTATCTCACACCACATACAAAAATTAACTCAAAATCTTGATATAGGAGCCAGGACTATAAAACTCCTAGAAGAAAATGTAGGAAAGCATCTTCAGGATCTTGTATTAGGCAGTGTTTTCTTAGACTTTACACCCAAAGCACAAGCAACAAAAGAAAAAATAGATAAATGGGACTTCAAAATTAAAAACTTTTTTTATCAAAGGATTTTGTCACCAAAGTGAAAAGACGACCTATTGAGTGGGAGAAAATATTTGGAAGCCACATCCTATAAGGATTTAACATCCAGAATATATAAAGAAATCTTACAATTCAACAATAAGAAGACAATCCTCTTAAGAAACCAGCAAAAGACTTGAATAGACACTACGCCAGAGGATATACAAATGGCTACAAAGCACCTGAAAAGAGACTCAACTTCAGTAGTTATTAGGGAAATGCAAATCAAAACCATAATGGGATATCATTTGGCACCCATTAGAATGCTACTATAGAATAAAAATTACAAGGTTGAAGAGGATATAGAGAAATAGAAATACTCATTCATTGTTGGTTGAAATGTAAAAAAGGGTGCAGCTGTTGTGGAAGACAATTTGGCAGTTCCTTGGGAAGTTAAGTATAGAATTGCCATATGACCAGCAATCCTGCTACTAGGTATATACCCAGAAGAATTGAAAGCCGAGACTCAAGCAGATATTTGTACACCAATGTTCATAGTGGCATTATTCACGATTGCCAAAAGATGGAAGCAACCCGTGTCCATCAACTGATGAATGCGTAAACAACATGGTATATACATACGATGGAATATTATTCAGCTATTAAAGGGAATGAAATCCTGATGCATGCAACAATTTGGGTGAACCTTAAGGAGATTATGCTGAGTAAAATAAACCATACACACAAAAAAGAAATATTGTATGATCTCACTGATATGAACTAATTATAATAAACAAATTCATAGAGTTAGAATCTAGAATATAGGTGTTCTAGTTTGCTAGCTGCTGGAGTGCAATATACCAGAAACAGAACAGCTTTTAAAAGGGGGGAATTTAATAAGTTGCAAGTTAACAGTTTTTAGGCTGTGGAAATGTCCCAATTAAAGCAAGTCTATAGAAATGTCCAGTCAAAGGCATCCAGGGAAAGATACCTTGGTTCAAGAAGGCCGATGAAGTTCAGGATTTCTCTCTCAAGTGAGAAGGCACATGGCAAACACAGTCAAGGTTTCTCGCTCATCTGGAAAGGCATGTGGTGAACATGGCACCATCTGCTAGCTTTCTCTCCTGGCTTCCTGTTTCATGAAGCTCCCTGGGAGGCGTTTTCCTTCTTCATCTCCAAAGTGCTGGCTGGTGGACTCTCTGCATTGTGGTGCTGCAGCATTCTCTGCTCTCTCTGAATCTCCTGACTTTCTCTCTTGTTCTCTTATAGGATTCCAGTAAACTAATCAAGACCCACCTGAATGGGTGGAGACATGTCTCCACCTAATCCAGTTTAACAACCACTCTTGATTGAGTCACATCTCCAGGGAGATGATCATTTTCCAGATTCAAACATACAATATTGAATAGGGGTTAGAAGAAACAGCTGCCTTTACAAAATGGGATTAGGATTAAAACATGGCTTTTCTAGGGTACATACATCCTTTCAAACTGACACAATAGGTTACCAGAGGATAGCTTGGAGGTGGAGAATGGGGAACTGATGCGTAATTTGTACCAAATTTCTTTTTAGGTTGATTGTAAATGTTTGGAAATGGACAGTGGTTATGGTAGCACATTATTGTAAGTGTTAATTAATAGTGCTGAATCAGGTGTGAATGTGGTTGAAATGGGAAGTTTGGGGTCATTTATGTTACTAGAATGAAAGTTAGTGGGTAAAACATGGGACTGTATAACACATGTACCCTGATGTGGACATTGGGTTAGGGTTAATAATACAAGTATAAGAATGTTCTTTCATGAATTAATAACAACTTATGACATTAATGCTATGTGTGGGTGGTATATGAGAAAAAGCACACCTAATGTAAACAATGGACTATAAGTATACTGTTTTGATATTCTTTCTTATTAAAGGTAATACACTAATTCAAAGTGTCAACAATAGGGAAAGTATATGTGAATGCTGTATTTGACATGATTTTTCTGCAAAGCTACAACTTCTCTAATTAAATATATATATATTAAAATAGGACATTTAACAGGCCTCTGTATTGAGTGTTTTAGATGAGGTAATCCATGTAAGTTGTTTTGCATAGTCCCTGGAGGAAAGAATCTCAATAAATTTTGGCTGCTAGTGATAGGAAAAAAAAGTATACTTAGAAAAAAATGCTATTATCACTTGTAACAGATGTTCCACACCAATGCAAGGTAAATTCTTGGTCGGGTGGGGTGTGGAAATCCTGTATGTTAAGCATGATTGTTCTGTAAGCCCAGAGCTTCTCTATTAAAAGCATTTTTAAAAATTATTTTATACCTCTCTTTGAGCCACTGCCCTAACTCTGTGTCTTACCATCGCACATTTTAAAATGTAATTCATACTTTCTCTTTCTGTATCCTGAAGTCTCACTCACTGTAAACCCTATAATTTGGCTCTAGTTAAGATGGCAGGGCCCTCCTAGTTGTCAAATCCATTTTCTATTTTTGGCCTTTATTCTCCTTAATTTCTTTGTACCAAATAACACTGTTGACCATCCTTCCTTCTTGAAACTTCCCACCCCTTTCCTTTGTTTCCAAAACACCAGTTACCCTATCTCTCTTGTTATCCCACCGCAATTTCCTCTGCTAGTAAGTTTCCCTCTCCCTTTATATCTCTCCTTGGATGACATTTCCTTGCCCCCTGTGTCAGCTCTCCTATGGACACTGGCAACTTCCAGATCTCTCTTGAATTATAGATTCATATGTTCAGTCACCCACTGGACATTGCTTCCATCTCAAATCCAGCCAGTTTCACAAGCTAGTCTCTTCAAAATTACCTATGATTCCTCTTTTTTTCTAAATCTTCTTTTCCCAGCTGAGTGATATATCCTGTCAATTATAGTTCAGAAACATCTCTTGAATCTCCTCCCTCATATTCATCCCTGCTGCCACTGTCTTATTTCAAGTCCCCACCATCTATTCTCTGGGTAACTACAGTAATCTTTTCTTTTTATTCTTTTTATATATCTTTTCCCATAACCATCAGAGCAGTGTTCTTAAAACACAGAATTGATCATGCCATTCTCCTGTTTAAATTTCTCTACCGTTTGGAAAATACAGTTATATTCTTTATTCTGTATAATCCTGTTTACTTCCTCATCCTCACCTCCCAGAACATGCCAGAATCTGTCACAAATCCTCTCTTCCCACTATTGACTTTTAGGTGAGGCTGCCTCTTCTTCTTGGCTTCCAAGGTGGAACACATGACCTCTAAGGTAAGCCAGTCAGCAGTCTCTCCTTCTTGGGTCCCAATATTTGGTTCATACCCAAGTCACAAGCCAGTGTAGCACAATTCTGGGCTTGTATTCAGGTTACAAAGAAATCAGAACTTCTCTATGAAGAAGACATAGAGACTGGAACTGAGAATGGACCCATTACTGGCAAAACAGGGCCTCAGATATGGAAAAAGGAAAACAGCCTGGTGGTATCTTCTGAGACCTGAATCAAACCATACCCAAATTTACCCTTCTATTTTTTTTTTTTTTAATATAAGCCAATAAACATTCTCCCCTCCTTTTTAGTTGGCTTAAAAAAATAAACTATAAACAACTTAAAGTCTTCCAACAGTAGAATGGCTAAGAAATGTGATATATTTATACCATGTAATACTCTACAACAAAGAGGATGAATGAACTACAGCTGCATAGAACAACATGAATGAATCTTACAAACATAATGTTGAACCAAAGAAACTATACAGAAAAGGATTCCATTTAATTAAAGTTGAAAACAAGTAAAATTAATCCATTGTGTTAGAATATTAGTTACCTTTAAGGGAAAGATAATATATGGGAGACTTTGGAATTATTATTGTTGTTATTATTATTATTGCTATTTCTCAATAATAATGCTGGTTCCATCTGTCTGTTCCATTTCTGGAAACTCCTTGAGCTATTATTCGCTAATGGTTTTGCACTTTCTTGTATTTAATGTGTTCTACTTAAGTGACAATTTTACCATAAAATAATGCAGTTTTTAATATGTAGGACCATTTTTAAGCTCCTATTAATATTGTCTGTTTTCCTGAGCTCTTGCCTCTCTGATAGACATAAAAACCTTTATCAATTGCATAAAAAGAATTCAATTTGTTATTTTATTATTATTATTATTATTATTATTTTGGGGGTGCATGGTCTGGGAATCGAACCTGGGTTTCCTGCATGGAAGGTGAGCATTCTACCATTGAACCACTTGCAGTTTGTTGTTGTATTTTTACTATTGAAACTGAGCATCTTTTTGTATATTTATTAACTGTTTCATTTCTTCTGTAATTTCCCTATCCATGTCCTTTGCCTGTTTTTCTGTTAGGGTTTAAAATTTTTCTTATTAATTTGTAGACTTTATATATTATGTTTTTTGTTCTATTATATATCAAAATAAAATGTTTTAAGTAACAAATTCAAATTAACAAAATTAAGTGATAACATGTATTAGGAGAAGTCTCTCTCTCTTTTTAAATGCAGTTTCATTAAGGTTTATTCACACACCAAACAGACCATCCGAAGTATACAATTGCTGGCTCACAGTTATCACTACATAATTATACAGACATCCCCATGATCGATTCTGAAACATTTTTATTACTCCAGAAAAGAAAAGTAAAAATGAATGCCCAGCTCCTTCCATACTCCTTATCCTCCCATTCCCTCCCTATTATTGGCCCATAGTACTGGTGTAGTACATTTCTTACTGTTGATGGAAAGAATATTAAAATATTACTGTTAACTGTAGTTCATATGTTGAAATAGGTACTATTTTTCCCATACACCCTCTATAATTAACTCCTTGTAATAATGTCATATATTTTCATGAAAGAACTAGAACATTGTCCACCACAAGATCACTTTTAACTGTTGTTTTAAATGAGGCCTTTATTCACTCCCCAACTCTATCACTAGCTCAGTTCTTAAAGTAAAACCTGTATTGTTAGCTCCAAAGGTATACTTTAGAATGGAGTCAACATAGAGAAGATATTTGAAAGTTCCTTGTTTTATAGCTTATAAATTAAAATTTATTCTGTTTTCCTTGAGACTAGTTTGTTCTTTGCTTGGAACATTTTTCACCAGGGTTTTTAATAAAATGTCAATAAGTCCATCTAGTGGTATTATGTGTTACCTAGTTTCACTTGGTTTTTCTTTATACCTCTCCTTTTCCTGATTCGGAGAAGAGGGGAGAGAATATTGAATGCAATTCATTTTATTTGTAGTAGACTGCATATGAAATGTGCCTGTATCTAAATTGTGTTTTTATAAAATAGCCCTTTAAAAAAGTGTGCAGCATGCTATTTCCTTACTTTCTCAACCAGTACCACATTTCTAAGTGATCTCTTTAACTAAAACATTTTGTTTTAGTAACTCAACTAGTCTGATGTAGTCTCACTGCTATGTCTGCTTTTTCATGCTTTTGGTTGGGGTGCCGTATTGAGATAATGTTTTAAAGTACTTTGTAGACTTACTGTACTTAATATTACTCATTGTCATTCTGTAGTCGCCTGTGAATGTTTGGTATTTATTGCTGTTGTTGTTTTTTTTTTTTATATTTAACTCATAGACGCTCTGCTGTTGCCCGCATTCAGGAGTTCTTCAGGAGGAGAAAAGAAAGGAAAGAAATGGAAGAATTGGATACTTTGAACATTAGAAGGCCATTAGTAAAGATGGTTTACAAGGGTCATCGCAACTCCAGGACAATGGTACCAAATGCTCACGGTGTTCTTTGGAGAAAAAAATTGTGGTATCCATAATATGAATGCTTTTGCAATAATGATTATCTTTTTATCTTGCCATTGTGACTTTAGTATGACGTTATTGTACCTTCACAGCTATTTAATTTACCCAAATATGTTTTTTTGTCCTATAGTTATCACTATTATTTTTTATAAGACCATTATTATTTATAAGAAAACTCTATTGAGAAATTCTATGTAGATTTTTTTAAATTAGCTTTTATAAGTAATTTGCTTCTTTTTTTGCTCTCTCATACAGCTTTCTACTAAAAAGTTCCTTGTAGATTTTTTTTTTAGCTCATATTAGCATCCTTTGTTAGTTTGGGAGAGAAGGAAATAGATTTATGAAATTTAGGTTCATTGCAAAATATAGCCAGCTTTCTTGTATCATAACCCTTTTAAGCTGGGCAACTTAATTTCCTTATCTATGAAATAAGAAAAATGGACTAGATTATCTCTAAGCTCTTTCTAGTTTTGATAATCCACAAGTCTAAACAGCCAATATAATATTAGTTATTTACTAAGAGGGTTATTCTGCTCATATATTCATTGAATCATTAAAATGTATATACAGGGTGTTCAACAGTGGCTCAGTGGCAGAGTTCTTGCTTGCCATGCTGGAGATGGGTTCGTTTCCTGGTGCCTACCCATTTAAAAAACAAAAGTACATACAGGGTGGTACGATGGTGGCTCAGTGGCAGAATTCTCTCCTGCCATGCTGGAGACTCAGGTTTGATTCCCGGTACCTGCCCATGTAGGGGGAAAAAAAAAGTATATGCAGAATCTGTTTTCATCTTTTTTTTGTTCAGTACCTAGGCAAAAAATTACTTTGAGGTGGGGCAATAATTGGCTTTTTTTCTAATAATTAGCTTAATAATATCTATAGATATTATCGGCAGTGACAATTTAATCATTTTTTAATGGGTGCTCATAATTAATAGAAGTGACCTATTAACATTTCTTGCATTTTTATGGTTAAGAGTTTGGATGAAAATACTTAAGGGAAAGAATGAAAAATTTAAAAAGGAAGAAAATGAATAATCCAACATTAGCTCCAAATAAAAAACTGGTTCCGCTCTTTTGTGCGAGCATCATAAGTAGGATTCTAGCAACTGTAGATAAAGTGATTGAGGAACTCCTGATCTGAAGTACAAAGTTTTTTCCTGGTTCTTTGTATGTATTCATTTAGAAAGTGTCATCATAAACATTCCAAAATGTCATATTCCTTTTGCTTTATTGTTTCATAAAAGAAAATAATTATGAGCACTTCTAGTGGGTAATAAAAAGATGAGTGCTTTTTGTTAGTTCTTTTGGCATAAAACAAAATATAAAAGAAAATTTGTTTTCTCTCTGAACTGTTTTATTATCTTACAAAACTAAAGTGGGACAATTTTTGGAAAGTTCAACAGTGTATATAAATTTCTGCTATACTGTGTATAGTGCAAGCCTGGAAAGCTGATTCATTCATTCAGCAGTTATTAATTAAGCACCTACTATTGTGTCAGGTATTGTTTCAGGCACTGTTAGTATAGCAGTGAACAAAGCCAAATCCCTGTTCATGGAGCTTTTAATCTTTGTTCCTTGCTTAATGACACATTAACCATGCCAGTAAATCCTCTGTCTTGATTTTAAGATACTAGAAGACAGAGATTCTCCAACATTTTATTTTATTATTCTATAAAGCAATTTTTTTTAAATTTGAGAATTTCATTTTAGTAACTTACATTTTAACTTTTCTGTAATTTACTTATTGTTTTAACCCCTAGATAAAAGAAGCCAATTTCTGGGGTGCTAACTTTGTAATGAGTGGTTCTGACTGTGGACATATCTTCATCTGGGATCGGCATACTGCAGAACATTTGATGCTTCTGGAAGCTGATAATCATGTGGTAAACTGCCTGCAACCACATCCGTTTGATCCAAGTAAGATGACCTTTTATAAGGCAAGAGATTCATATCATTAGTATGATTCATATTCACTCCAAATTTTTTCTATTTGTTAATATTGTGAGTAATCCAAATTATTCTATTAGACAGCCACTAGAGTCCATTGTAGCTCTATTGGTGTTTAGAACAAGAATAACCTGCTTTTTGCAGAAAATATCAGGAAATGGTCAGACTTTATTCTAATATTTCTTCTAAGTTTTAACAGTTATTTTAAGAGGTCTGGCATGACTGAACTTTTCACTACTTATCCAAAATTGAACCTTCAAGCTTTTTTAATTTTCACAGTCTGTTTTAATCTACCAGAACAAAAGAGCATTTACTTGCTCTTCCTTCCCTTTTAAAGTTTTCCTTCTGTCTCATAAAAGAACAATGAAGAAGAAAGAAACAAATTTGAGTGATTTCAAAGTAGTCTTATGTCTTAGGACCATTAGGAAATCTTTATGATAAATTCTATTATTAACATTCAAATGTACCAGTATAGTTTCTATTCAAGCCCAGTTTTGCTGTATAGATGTATATAACTTGAATTAATGGCATGTTTCCAAGCTTTATATTAATGTGTAAATTTTATTTCTAAGTTCTAGCCTCATCTGGCATAGATTATGACATAAAGATCTGGTCACCACTGGAAGAGTCAAGGATTTTTAATCGAAAACTTGCTGATGAAGTAAGATCCTTATTATGCTCATTGTAAGCTATATTTCGATTTTGCCTAAAATGCTTTCCAAAGAAGCATCAAAGTGGCTTATTATCACTTGCCAACATAAAACAAGTTAGTGCAGTTAAAGTGATTGAATTTTTTTTATAACTTTTTTTTTTTGGCATGGGTTGGCCCCGAAGAGTTTGAATTTTTAAGAAAGGAAAAATTAAGTTAAAAATATGCCTATTAATACTACAGAGGTAAAATCACAATAGTTCCTTGCTAAATATAATATTTATTATTGGTAGTAGTAGATTAGGTGCATTGTAGTTTAAGAGAGCTATTGACTATTTGTGCTTGGCTTGTTGCAATAAAGAATTATTTAAAAATCTATGCTTTTAAGAAAATAGCTTTATAGACCTCCATTATCACACCCATTTTTCCATTATTTTCTGTTTTGTTTACCTTAAAAAAGGAAATGAAGCTTTCTTACTTTCAGAAGCACTAAGTAGGAAAAAAATAATTGAAGGATTTTTTTCCCTTCATTATTATATTTTAAGATTTTGCAGTAGTTTTCTAATTGAGTTATGTGAAGGTCTAGATTTCTTGAAGGGTAGGAGAGGAAGGCTCGACTCTGGACCTTTCCTCCCTAACCTCAATCAGGTTTTCAAATAGTGGCTTTCCATGTAAGATTTCTTGGGAAAATAAGGATTTATTGCTAAAAATATTGGTAAATTGGAAACCACTACTCTAAAGCAAGTTTAATAGTCCACAGCACAATTTCCACATGTACTTTTACTCTTTAATGGACATTTATGAAACACTTGCAGTATGTCACTTTATCACAGTGCTGTGGATGAAGAGATAAAGCCCTGCCTTCAGAACTCATAGTCCAGTGGGAAAGACAGACATGTGAACAACTAGAATACAGTATGATTAGTGCCAATCAGAGTTAGTGCAGAGTGTTTGGGGAGCCCATGAAAAGGAACAGGAACAGCTGTGCTTGTAAATAGGATAGCTTGACTTGGGAAGACTTCATAGAATAAGAATTAGACTAAAATTTGAGGAAATAATAGTTCACCTGGCAGACAAGGAGCAAAAGGGCATTTGATATAGGGCAGTGCGATGGTGGCTCAGCAGGCAGAATTCTTGCCTGCCATGCCGGAGACCTAGGTTCAATTCCTGGTACCTGCCCATGCCAAAAAAAAGAGGGGGGGACATTTGAGATAGAAAGATCAGTATGTGCTAAATTGTTATGAGATAAGCAAACCACCAATGTGCCTTGAGCCCTAGAATACATGTAGAAAAATAACTCAATTGGACCAAAAACTATAAGTTTGGGTCAGGTTATAAAGAACCCTGTAGAATACTTGTAAGAAGTTGGGAATTTATTGTAATATTAATGGGGAACTGTTTAAAGATTTTAAGTCAATGTGAAAGGATCAGATTAGCATCTCTTTCTTCCTCATGCTCCTTTTTGTCCTTCACTTTTCTCCTTTGTCATGCCCTTTGCTTTTTCTCTTTCTTTCTTTGCTGTGATTATACAATAGATCTCTAAGGTGCTCATGAATATTCATTTAGTCCTATTCTTGTTACTTAAGACTCTACTCATTGCTAACTCTTGTCCAAAAGTTCATTTCTTGAGAGTACTTTGCTTCAGTCAAGGAAATGTTCTCAAGGGATCCAAATGGTCTATGGATAATAATTTAACAAATTTAACACTAGGGAGTCACAAAGATGTTAATTCTGCCATGTATGGGAAGACACTAAACAGATACAGAGTAGATAAATCAAAAATAAATAAATAAATAAAACAAAAAAACCTAAATGAAATACCTGAATGTTTTAAGTAACTTGTCATTTGACCTGTCTTTCTGCCACTATTGAAAGAGTAATGTTCTCTAACCTTACTCCTTCAAATGCAAATTAATTATTTGGTACTAAGTAGCCTTAGGTCAGAAATAAAGACATCAGGCATTTACGTGATGAAGTAAATGAATGAAGTACAGAATGAAGTAATTCCTCCTAGGACTTGTTCGTTTTTACTGTTTTTCTAATTTTCAAGGAAAAAGTACAGTTACTCTTTGATCTTTGACATGGTCATTTAACTTGCCCCATAGGTTATAACTCGAAATGAACTCATGCTGGAAGAGACTAGAAACACCATTACAGTTCCAGCCTCTTTCATGTTAAGGATGTTGGCCTCGCTGAATCATATCCGAGCTGGTAAGAACTTTGACTTTCAACATCATTATTATATTTGAAAAACATGTTATTATTTAAAGTCTTCTTTGAAGAGATTTATATAATTTCCTTAACATCATAAAGGCACCTTAACTCCTGAGTTAGTAGTTCTATGAACTCTTGATCTTAGCACAGTAATTTATTTCCTCATGAACCAGTTTTATTGAAAATGGTCAAAAGGAAAAGACAGAATCACTTTAAAACTTTTATCAGCAGTTATTTTCTTCTCAGAGTACAGGATAATATCATGAACCTTAAGATATGTTCTAGTAATTACCCTTTAATAGTAGGTTTGGTCAAAATCAACCATAGTCCCAACAAAAGTCAATATAATATACTAGGAAGTAGGTTGAAACAGAAACTCGGTGTGTTTTTTCAATATTTTTGTTTTGTTTTAGATGATAAACTCTGAGGTTCAGTTTCACAGATACACAAAAGACACATACATTACAACATTCAAGAGGGAATTGAAAAATCAGTGTTCATAACAGTACAAAAGGTCCAATATCCGTTATAAATAGAGTATGATTTTGTATTCATCACACTTCACTAATTTCATGAATTAAATCTTTTCATATGTTAGGTATTGTCTATCATTTAATACCATCTGCCATTTATAGAGTGCCTATAATTTATTAGGCATTATATTAGTCATTTCACAAATGTATCCTTATTTAACCCCAACCCTTTACAAAGTAGGTCTTTTGTAATAATTTACCCAAGGTCACACAATGATAAATGATGAGGCTTGAATTTGAAACCCACTTCTAGGCCTTTAACCTTCCGTTTAGCCTAGAAATTTCATTCAGAGGAATAAATTCAAATCACTAATGTGATCTGCAGGCCTCTGGATGATCTGCTCTCAGGTTGCTTTTCTAGTTCATTGACAACATTTTTTTCCCCCTCTATCCATCCACTCTGAATGTCTTTGAATTTTTGGGATATAACACACTCCCGCTTTAGGGTTTCTATAATCTTAATGTCCCCTCCCAACTTCACTCTTTGTTAGGATAACTTCTACTTAACCTCAGGTGTATATAAGCACTGGCTTAAATATCACTTTGTCAGAGAGACTGGGGATTGGAGAAACAAGTATTCTAGGCAAAGTAAAGTAGCATATTTAGCATTTTAAAAGGCCTGGAGGAGAGAGACTGTGGCACATTTGAAGAATTAAAAGAGGTGCCATATGCTTGTAATTAAAATATTTGAGGAGAAAATAATGTTCAGATTATAAATGTTAGCTATTAAGGGAAGACTGATATTTTCAAAATATTAAAGTGATTGAAAAATAGTGAAAACCACCAAGATGTACTGGATTGTAAACAGAAATGTTAGTGGTCCAATAAAATGTTTTTGTAGTATCTTTCTGGGTTCCTATGTTATTAAGCTAATTATTGCAACTTTGTTTAAGCCATTTTTTAAAATATATGAATAACCCTTAAAATGCATCCATTTGGAGTTCAGATTTGAGGAGACAGAATTTTATAGAACAAGAAAAATATTTGTTCATTATGATTCCTAAAATTTGCTTGTTCTTATAAAGAGCTTATCTGGGGTTGGATCTTAGAGTTTTTCTTTAGAAAACAGATTCTTTTTCCAGTTTTGCAAGTACCTTTTCTAATCAGAAGCAAACATGACTGGTTTGCTAGAGGATAACTACTGCCATCCTTCATTGTTTTTAGGATTAGATGAAATGCTTTATGATACAAAAATTATCTCTTTTCCCTTTCTTTTTAACAATAAACAAAATAGATAATTTTTAGTTGGTTTATTGAATTTAGCTTCTCTTAATGCAAATGACTTTATAGAATAAGGTACACAAAAGTTTATAGTTCTGCTTCTCTTATCCTTAAGATATCTAATTATTTGATATGTCACTTGATCAGCCATACCTTTCCTTTCATTCCCTTCAGTGTCCAGTATTCCAGCTACAATATATGCATACATTACTTCGTTGTGGACTTTGGCCAGATGATTACAGGCTAACCACAAGCTCATCCAATATTCCAGATGGCCTCCAGGGAGGTCCAGGGAATAGACTTGAGACAGCTCCCACTTAACTAGATTTTTAAGTGATGGTGCACATCAAACCCCCATGAGGCTTTTTAAAATTACAAATGCCTGGGTGCCACCATTTAATCTGATTTGTTTGATCGGATTAGGGTTTAGGCTTCTGCATTTTTAATTAATTAATTAATTAATTTTTTGGCATGGGCAGACTAGGAATTGAACCTCGGAGTCTCCAGCATGGCAGGCAAGAACTCTGCCATTGAGCCACCGTTGCCCACCCTTAGGCTTCTACATTTTAAAACGCAAATAAAATTACTCATGAGTAATGCACTAAAGACTTCTAGTCTAGGGTAATTGTTAACGTTTTTAAAATGAAATTTTACTGAGGTAGATTCACATACCATATAATCCATCCAAAGTACACAATCAGTGAGTGGCTCACAGTATCATCATATAGTTGTGCATTGATTGCCACAATCAATTTTAGAACATTTTCATTACTCAAAATAAATAAATAAAAATGAAAGAACACCCAAAATATCCCATACCCCTTATCTCCCACTTTTGTTTATTTATTTATTCTTGTATTTATTTTGTTACCCATCTGCCCATATACTTGATAAAGGCAATGTCTGTCACAAGGTTTTCAAAATCACATAGTACAACATAAAAGCTATATAGTTATATCATCTTCATAAGGAATCAAGGCTCCTGGATTACATTTCAACAGTTTCAGGTTTTTCATTCTAGCTATTCTAGTACATAGAAATTAAAAAAGGAATATCTGTATATAATCCAGAATGATCTCTCGATTCTATTAAAAACCTCTCAGCCACTGAAACTTTATTTTGTTTCATTTCTTTCCCCCTTTTTGGTCAAGAAGGCTTTCTTAATCCCTTAATGCTAAGGATTAATCATGTCACATTGTCAAGGAGACTTATACCCCTGGGAGTCAAGTCTGAGGTCGGGGGTGGGGGTGGGGGGGAAGGGTTGTGAGTTTATTTGCAGAGTTGTCTTGAAGAGACAGGCCATCTGAGGAACAAAAGATGTTCTTGGTGGGGGTGAGGGGGTATGAGTCTTAGGCATAATTTTAAGTAAGCTTAGCTTCTCCTTTGCAGGAATAAGTTTCACAATAGCAAGCCCTAAGATTGAGTGCTTGGCTTATTAAATTGGGAGTCCCTAATGCTTGAGAGAACATCAGGAATTCCCCAGGTGGGGAAGTTTAATAGTTCCACAATTTTTCCCAGTCCCTCAAGGGTACTTTGCAAATACTTTTTTATTTTCTGCCCCAAATACTTTGGGATGTACTGAGGAATTTACATTAACCTGTACAGAATAACAAGATCCCTTTCCCTATTCTAGGTTCCATGTAATTATGGTGTTTAAATAAATTTACCATACAGGTTAAATTAGATAGTGGCTATACAGAAAATACAGATTTTGTATCAAATAAACATCTCTTCGTTTGGTGTCACACACAACTTGATGTTTTAAAACACAGTCAACATCATCCTTTCACTGTATTCTGATTTACCTTAGTCCTAATCAGTTCTATTGCATTCATAACTCTTATTGAAGTCTGATCTCATTTTCATCATCTTTCCCAGTTGCTATATGGAATAATGCTTTCAGAGCTGCAGAACTCTTAACTGTGAAAGTGCCACACATATACCCAATGTTCCAGGGAACTGCCAGGTTATACACAAAGAATTCTGCATCTCAGAATTTAGAAGTAACAGTTAAAGCTCAGGAATAGAAGTGAATGCTGTAAGAGCTTACAATCTAGGAACCTTTACAATAAGTCTTATTGAACATTTTGTACTCCTTAATCATCAGTTGCCCAATCTCTGCCCACATTCTATCTTCTGAAAATCTGTGGTCTCAAATTCCATTCTCAGTTTGCTCATTAGAGTTAATCCATACTAGTGAGGCCTTACAATATTTGCCCTTTCACTTCTGGTTTATTTTACTCAACATAAATCCTCAAGGTTCAGTCACCTAGTTGTGTGCCTCACAACTTCATTCCTTCTTACAGCTACTCAATATTTCATTGTATGTATACACCACAGTATGCTCTTCCATTCCTCAGTCGATGTGCCCTTTATGCCATCTCCTTCCATTGTACATCATGAATACTGCCACCATAAACACCAGTTTGCACATGACCATTCATGTCCCTGCTTCCATTTCTTCCAATTAGATACCTAAAAACTGGGTTGCAGGATCATATGGCAACCCTATACTTAGCCTCTGCTGGAACTACCAAAATGCCCTCCAGAGGGGCTGCACCAGTGTACTTCCCTACCATAGTGAATATATCTCTCTCTCCGTATCTTCTTCAGCACTTGTATTTTTCTGTTTATTAGTTAAACAGTTTTATTCACACACCATTCAATCTATTATAAATTAACTATCAGTGGCTCCTATTATAAACACATGGTTGTGCATTCATCACCATGATCTATATGAGAACATTTCCATTTTTTCCACAAAGAAGAGGAAAAATAAATAAAGATTAAAAAAAATTAAAAGAAGAACCAACAACAACAAGGATATCATACACCTCCCTTATATCCCCCTCTTATTGCTATTTAGCTTTGGTATATTGCCTTTGTTACAATTAATGGAAGCATATTACAATTTTATTGTTAACTGTAGTCTCTAGTTTGTATTGATTGTTTTTTCCATATACCACCCCATTTTCAATAATTTGCAATGGTGGCATTCATTTTCTCTTGTGTAAAAACTTTCTTATAGTTGTGCATTTAATCAACATCATTGTCCAGTCTAGGTTTTGCTAAGTAATATAGTCTCAGTTTTCACCCTCTGTCTTTCCTTCGAGTGTCATACATGCCCCTAGCCTTCCTCTTTCGGTCATGCTCACGTTCTTCCCCAGACCTCTCCTTACTTTTCCTGTCTGCCTATAGTGCTCCCTTTAGTATTTCTTTTAGAGCAAATCTCTTATTCACAAACTCTCTCAGTGTCTGTTTGTCTGAAAATATTTTAAACTTTCCCTCATTTCTGAAGAACAGTTTTGCCGGATATATAATTCTTGGTTGGCAGTTTTTCTCTTTCAGTATCTTAAATATATCACACCACTGCCTTCTCACCTCAATGATTTTTGCAGAGAAATCTGCCTATAATCTTCTCAAGCTTCCCTTGTATGTGATAGATCACTTTTCTCTTGCTTGTTTTAGAATTCTCTGTTTTAGACATTTGACAATCTGATTAGTAAGTGTCTTGGAGTAGGTCTATGTGGATTTATTCTGTTTGGGGTACATTGTGCTTCTTGAATCTGTAATTTTATATCTTTCATACGAGTTGGGAAATTTTCAGTGATTCTTTTTTGCCCCTTTTCCCTTCTCGTCTCCTTCTGGGGCACCCACAACACATATATTCACGTGTTCATGTTATCATTCAGTTCCCTGAGTCCCTACTCGTATTTTTCAAGTCTTTTCCCAATCTGTTCTTTTGTGTGTAGGATTTCAGATGTCCTGTCCTCTAGTTCACTAATCCTTTCTTCTGCCTCTTCAAATCTGCTGTTTCATGTTTCCTGTTGTGCCTTTCATTCCCATAAGTACTGGCCATTTGTTTTTTCAAGCTTTCGAGTTCTTCTGTATGGTCACCCAGTGTCTTCTTTATATCCTTCATCTCTTTTGCCATATTTACTTTCCACTCATTGATTTGATTTCAAAGATTTGTTTGAACATCTTTAATTAGTTGTTTCAACTCTTGTGTCTCATTTGAAGTGTTAGTTTGTTCCTTTAACTGGGCCATATCTTCATACTTCCTAGTATGATTCATTTTTCAGTGGTGTCTAGGCATCTACTTTCTTTGATTAGTTTATTCTGGAGATCGTTTTCTCTTTTACCTAGGATTTTCTTGTTGGTTGGCTTTGTTCTCTACCTGTTCTTTGACATCAAGTTCAGCTCATTCTAGACTTCTAGCATAGCTTCTGTTTAACTGAACAGAATTTTTCAGCTCTTGTTTTTTGGTTCTTGCCCTACCTATATGAAAGTTTTTTTTTAGGAGTGTCTCTCCAGATATGATTGGCAGCAGTCAGGTTGTCCCAGACAAACCAGGTCAAGGTTCTCCGAAACTGGGTTTTATCAGTATCAAGGTTCCCTGAAGATGAGACCCAGCATGGTGCCATTCTTTCATGTGAAGCCTCTTGATTGTGGTTTTCCTATCCACTCCAGGGGAGTGCTTTTCAGCCCCTAGCTCCCCACCAGCATAAAGTGATGTGGTGCCTTTAATTCTCAGCAGCCTCTGTCCCTGCATGGGCGTGGTTGAGACAGAGCTTGAGGTAGAAGGTAGGCTTATGCTGTTTCTGTTTTCCAGACCCTGGGGTCCGAATTCTCTGAAGGACAGTTGACACTTGTGCTGGTCTCTTCCCATCCCCTCTTCCTTTGGGAAGATATACCTGTTAGGGAATTACTTCCTTCATCTCACTAGTTACTGGTCTCTCAGCCATCCTTAACTCTGCCCTTGCCTGAAGCAGTGTTGACAATTGAAAATACCTGGGGCTTTCTTTAATGGGCTGCTAAAATGTCTAAGAGAAAAGAAAAAATAATAATCCTTTTCAGAGCTGGTCCCCAGCCCCCTCGGTTCGCCAATCAACAGCTATAGTTGATACCCAGTTCTCTGTGCTCCTTTTCCACTATTCTGAGCTCAGCCAACTCCAAAAGCCTCTGCTTTTTATTTGTTTTGTTTTTTATCCCTTGTCATCCCTGCCTCCTCTGTGCAAGGAGAAGCCTCTGTGTTCCTTTTGTGCTTTCTCTGAGTTTCTCTGTGCTTGGAGCTTGTATTCAACAGTCCAAATTTGTTAATTAAATCCACAATTGGAGCTTGCTTGAGCTCTCCTTGCCTTGCTCCTTGTAAAGACTGCTTGTTTTTCCCACAGGGAAGTGACTCCAAAACCAGCCTACCATGCCAGTGGGTGAGGGGCACCAGCCTTCACAGTTTGGAAGACTTTACTTACAGTTCTACACTGTTATCTCAAACCTTCCACCCATTCCAGACTGGTGTATGATGTGTGTCTATTCGTGGAAGTCCCTCAAAAAGTTCCAGACAGTTTCTGGCTTTCCTAGCTACCCTCAATTATTGAGATTTAAAGGCAGTTCTGAAATCTCTGGAAGCTTTCAAAGGCTTAAGAGACATGGTAATGGGATATTTGGACCATCTAATTTCTCCTAGATTGTTGAAGTCTTATCAAATTATTCCTCTGCTTAGAATTCTCCTCTACCTTACCATGTTCTTAAGGCAGAATTTAAATGTGTTAACATGGCTTATAAAACCACGTATCATCTCTTGGCATTCTTCCTTTCATAACTCTGGACCTTTGCACATGGAGATCTAGGTAACCATAGTATTGCCCCTATTGGTTTGTCGAGCCTAAAATCACAATCACTTACCTAGACATCCACAAATTCACTCCATCAGTAAATTCTACTAACTTTACTCTAGATTATAATCCATATCCATCTACCCTTGGTCTCTCTTCTTCCACTCTTGCCCTCATACAATCTGGTTTCCACACAGCAAGCAGAGGGATTCTTTTATAAAAGGAGTCAGTAAACTTCATAGCAAACTGTAAAGAGCTAAGAAAGTAAATATGTTAGGCTTTGCAGACCACAAGGCTTACATTGCAACTATTTACCTCTACTATTGTAGTGCAAAAGCAGCCATAGACAATAGGAAACAAATGGGTGTGGCTGTTATAATAAAATTTTATTTAAAACAGGCAATGGGCAGGATTTACTGATGTCACTGACCCTCTAAATTAGATCATATCACCCCCTGCTTAAAATTCTCAGTGGCTCCCCAGAGCCCTTAAAATAAAACCGAGACTTCTTACCCTAGTCTACAGGGGCCTGCATGATTCAAACCCTGCCAACCTCCAACTTCATCCCATTCCAATTTCCCATATCTCACTATATTTTTGTCATACAGTACCCTTTAGTCTTTCTAAAAGTCATCAAGCTTGTTAACCATCTTTAGGATCTTTCCACTTGCTGTTTCCTCTGTCTGAAAGACTTTTGCTCCTGAACTTCATAAACATTTGAACATACAATTGAGGTCTCAGCTCACATGTCCCCTCTTTAAAAAGATCTTCCCTGGTACCCGACCTAAGATAGCTCACTGTGCCCTCCTATACCCTTCCCCTCACTCTGTCACTCTATTCTTCACCTTATTTTATTTTACTCAAGTACTTGTCACTTGTAGTTTTCATTTCTTTATTTGTTGCCTCATTACAGATTAAAGGAGAAAAACACATTTGTTGTCTTGCTTGTGATCTATCTCCCTCGTCTAGAAAGTAAGCTTCTTAAGAGCAGAGATTTCATTTGTCTTATTGATAGCCGGATCTTTAGCTCCTGGAATAGTGGCTAGCACATAATAGTGGCTCAGTAAATGTTTGTTGCATGAATGGGTAAATGAATAAACTAGTATCAAATCTCTTCCTAACATTGAGCCTTGTATTCATTATTTAAGCAAGTAAATAAATTCTTTGTGGAGAATAGGCTGGAAAATAAAACAACAGTATTTTTTGGGAGCACAGTTTGCCTTTGGGTTGTTTTTTTCCCCCATATTTCCCCACTCTCCCCATAAATGCCTTACATAAGAAACTTAATATTTCTTCATATCCTACCTGCCCCAGCCAAAAATAATATCCTGAAGAAATATTTCTAACAGAATAAAACAAACTTTCCTTGTTTGCAAAAGCAATATTGCCTTTTCTACCTCTGAAAAAGTAGATATAGAAGCAATTTTTATTTCCATGTTTCATAAAAACACCACATTGTTCCTCAAACCTCCTTGTTCTCTTATTGCCAACCAGAGATTTGTGAAAAGTATGGAACTACTTTGTAATTTTGCTGCCTAGGTAGCACTTCCTGAACAAGGATATTTCATTTTCTTTATTCTTAGAAACTGTGTTGCCACGCTCAGAGATGGTTCTGTAGCAGTTGGTTGAGTTGGAGCAACTATCCTGCCTTCCTTCTCATTCCAGAAGTCACAGGCGTATATTCTGTGACATCTTGTTAAGAGCTTATTAGGAGCTCACATTGGCCATCACTTGTCTCCCGATGGCTTGTTTTGAACTGTAGGATTCTAATTCTGCTGCAGACGCCCTGATTTTAAAGAATGTTGGATTGGTTCTTAACCTTTCATTTCTCCTATCTTAATTTACAGCGTGACAACCAAAACAAATTTTAAGAAGACTACACACTTTTAAATAAGCTGATAATGTTTTCTCGTGTTCTGCTAACATGCCAGAATAAGTTTATTGAAGTGTTTTATTTTTACTTTTTATTTTTGACAGAATATTCAGATTATTGAATATCAGTCATACTAAGCTTTCGCACTCATGGTATCTATTTAAATAGAATGGGAATTCAATGTTTTGTTCTTTCACAAAAATAATGGCATCTCTTTTATAATAGCATCCCTTAGATAGACTTTTACTAGGTCACATATTCTATGTTTAAATTCCTTTAATGATCTGTGAAGGTCTATTCAAATCTTATTTTGATCATTTTATTTTACAGTATATTTACTGATATAATAGTAAATAAAATTTTTATAATTTAAGGTTATGAGCCATATACACATACATTCATACATTATCTCATTAATTCCTTAAGCAGTTGGTAATGTATTGTGCTCAACACTCGTTTGATCCAACACTCATTTGATCGAGTATGGCAATCTTATTTTTCAGAGGCTAAAATTTTTATAGTATAACCCATTTTAAAATTCTATTTTTGTAATTCTGAGTAATCTCCTTAGAGTAAAACCAATACATGGACTTATAAAATTATGAATAATCAAAAAAATTTTTTATTTGACCTTGGAATGGAGTCAGCACTAGAGAGAATTCAATCCAGTTCACTTAGACCATTAAACACATTGGCCCTGCTCTATGACATTCCTGGTAATACGATGCAGTGGGAACGCTCAAGCACTACACAGTTAAGTATACACTGTACAGTAAAGTCTTCTCTAGCTGTTGACATTGGGATTGAACTATTGTCCTGTGTCTAACCTAAATATTTTCCATGTCACCTTGGAGCAATGTTATTGTGGTAGAAAGGATTTCATCCTAGTGATGGTAGTGATTATAATTAATCACTGCTGCCTCCTTTATATACTGCTTAATGTAATATATCTTAGTAGAACATATTCATTTATTCAACAAACATTTATTGAACATTCCTGAAATAGGCCTTGAAACTATAAAGATAAAAATAAGATACATCTTCTGTGCTCCAAGAGTTCATAGTCTAGTATGGAGAAAGACATGTAAACTATTACTGTACTCATGATCATTATTATAAAGTTCATATAGGATAGGAGATTAAAGGAGTGAGTTGAGTTAGTAATTCTGCAGGTTGGGTGTTTGAAGAAGTCATAGAAAAGTTTTGTTAAAGGATTACTAGCTGTATTGAGACAAGCACAGAATCTTGATAACTGGAGAATTGGGAGAAAGTGTCCCAAGCAGAGGAATAGCTAGTGTAAATCATGAAAACTTGAGAAAGCATGCCATCCTTAAGTCAGCTGGGGCGAGCATGTCAAGAGATGAGATTGCCAAAAGTAAGAACGTACCACAATTTGTAATTATATATTAGTTTTAGGAATCTGGATAAGCTCCTTGAGGACAGATACTACATCTTTTTTCATCACTATAATATCCTCAATTCTCAGTACAATGCTTGGAACATGGCATTTAATTAAAAAAAAAATCTTTTTACAAACAGAATTAGAGATCATCAGATAGTACTAGATTCTCTACCACAGCCTCCCCCTCACTTCCCTTGGTGGTACCTGATATACCTCCTTACAATCCTACATTCCGAGGAACACAGTTTAAAAACCACTGCAAAGGATAGTATGTCAAGATCTTCAGGGCTTTAGATTTATATATTAATGTGTGTGTGTGCATAAGAATTCTAGACATATTTAAAGCTAATAGGACTGTTTCCTTTATTCTTTATTTGCTTCTAGAGGCAAAAATAACAACTTATTTATATGTAATTAGTGAGCTGATTTGTACATAGTGAATACTTTGAATTATGGAATTTTAATCAGTTTTAAATGAAAGGCATAAAAATTATCTGTAATTGTAAAACTAAAAGTATTTAATGATTCCCATATCTCTTTTTCAGACCGGTTGGAGGGTGACAGATCAGAAGGCTCTGGTCAGGAGAATGAAAATGAGGATGAAGAATAATCAACACTTGTTGGCAAGCACTTAGATGTTCTGAAATTTGTATAAGACATTTATTATATTTTTTTCTTTACAGAGCTTTAGTGCAATTTTAAGGTTTTGGTTTTGGAGTTTTTCCCTTTTGGGGGGATAACCTAACATTGGTTTGGAATGATTGTGTGCATGAATTTGAGAGAGTGTGTAAGACAAAATTAGCAAAATGTTTTAAAAACTTTTTGCCATGTGTGAGTCATGCTAGAAGATGCAAAGTGCAATATTTTCCCTAACCTTCAGATGTGGGAGCTTGGATCAGTGTTGAAGAGTAATTTTCATTATAGTGAAAATGTTGGTTCAAATAAATTTCTATACTTGCCATTTGCATGTTTGTTGCTTTCTAATTAAAGGAGTTGGATGTTTTAAAATATCCTGCATTTGACTTTTTATTAAATGCCTGGCTTTTGTCATCTTGCTACTTTGACCCACATTTCCAGTCTTTCCTGTAACATAAGAGAACTTATTCATCTAGATTTAATAACCTTTACCATTGTGACTTCTGTGATAGGATCATACAGAAAAGATTTTTTCATTTCTTCTTTTACAGTACTTTATCTTCATCTTCACATCATCTCCTATTGGTTCCTCATTACATGGATACAGGAGTATGCATCAAGCATAAATCACTGAGAGTATCACTGATATCTCACATTTACATAAGCACAAGCTATTTTTTTTAGAAATTCTAGCTTCTGGTCTTCTCTCTCCACCTTCTAGATTTCAACTAAACTTTGTTGACCATCCAGTCCTTTAATTCCTGGTCTACCTTATCTTTAGGTGTCCACCTCCACTCAACTTTCGCCATCCACACCCAGGCTGTCTTACAGGTTGTGACCAAAGACTGCTCCTGCAGACCACCAGCATGACCACCACCACCCCTTTTCCATTCGGCTGGTCTTTCCATCAACCTGGGCACATACTGCATCTCTGGATCCATTTGTGAAGTAAATATTTTCTTGATTCTAAATTATATTTTCCATATACTTTACAGTTTTCTCCTCATTATCCACATGAACATACTACTCATCCACAGTTTCCTTTTGCTACTTTCCTGATGTCCAAAGAAAGCCTCCTTCAGAAGCCAGGCCTGCCAAGCTTCCAGGATGGGGAGAGTTGATTTGCTGCCTCATGATACCTTGGAGGCAAAAAATAATCATGGCTAAGAGTGGTTTGTGGTATCCAGTTTTAGTTGTCTACAAGGACCATTTCAAAAGCTCTGTGTTCTCTCTCTTCTCACTCACACACATAGACATACACTTGGCATTTGCTATTATAGGTTTCTGGAAGAGTGTATCATTTCTACATTTTAAATGTGGGCCTTTGTAACCAGGGCCTTGGAGCCTCTGGCCAATGAGCTCTTGAGAACTTACTTGTGGAGGACAGCAGATAACCCAGGCAACTTCCCTGTGGTCTATAGTCCAGTTGGAAACTATCTTCACTATACCTTCTTGCCAACTAACAATTGGAGAAGAATCTGAACTTTATGCTTGGACTTAATTTGAACTCATCTTGAGACAGCCATTTACTGCTGCTGAAATTATAACACTAACAGAAGAAAGAAAATGTTGGAGCTATCAAGGTCAGAACTGTAGATCCATGTTACCTTATCCATCACCAGCACCAGCCTTGAGCCCCATCTCTAGACCACACTCTGGAGGTGGATATGAGACCATCCATGACCGTGCAGCAGTCATTAGAAGTCAGGGCCAATGAAAATCTGATGGTTTTCCATGGTCATCTCAATCCTGAACCCCTCTGTCAGTGCTTTTAGTGTTTTTGCTGTAACAGGTACCTGCTTTTGTTATTGTTTATTTGGTAGGTAACTAAAAGGTTCCTCTTATTTCCAAGAACCCTGGAGAAGGACTAAAATATTAAGAGTAAGACATAATCCCTGACCAGTTTGGCTATGAACAGAACCACAGGTTCAGCAAAGCATCTTTCTTCTTTATGGAGATCAAGGATCTCTTCTCCCCACAAAATGGCTGTATGCCCAAAGACATTGCTGAGAGAGGCAGGTTAGTTTTATTGTTGGAGGGAAATTAACTGTTAAATTGGCTTAGTTGAGTTGGAATTCAGTTTCTAGCTCCAGATTAGGCAAAAAGGGAAATGGTTGAAGGGGAAAAGGAATCAGCTTGAACCAAACAAGGCAATTGCATGATTTCCGGAAAGTGCAAGGATCTTAGTTTCCAGTTCCCACTATATGACCTGGTCAAACCAACTGACTTCTGAGCTACTCTTCTCTAAAATAGAGTAATAGAGTTTGTAAAACTTCATCGCAGGCTGTATGAGGACCACGTGAAACCATGGAGGCTGAAGGTCTTCACAGAATAACTGAAACAGACTGCTGTAAGTACACAATATGACACTTCTTCCATTGTAATAAAAAACTGGAATATGGTACAGACGGGTATTGGAAAACTGACAGGGGAAAGGTTTTAGGAGGCTCATTGTGGTAGAGGAGTACCTCTTTGGCAAGAAAAGCAATAGAAGAAAACCAAAATGGTATTTGTCAAAGAAATGAAGTTCCCTGCCTTGAGTGGTTTTGCTGAGAGTTTTGGTGTTGTTTATAACTCAGGCTCAGGGCAGGCCAGACAAGCAAGTCTAAAGGGCAGCAAAGAGGGGACGTTCTACAGAGGCCGAGTTCACAAGCCCTGGCTACTCCCAAGATTTGCTGTTTGGAGGGGGGTGGGGGGCAGTTAGTTAAATGATTGACTCTAGATTTCCCTATTGACTCAGGAAAGGGAATATGACCTCAATGATGGCAGGTGATGGGGGGTTGGGAGGGGTGGGTTATGCCATAAGGTGGTTCTGAGACTCCATGATAATCTGCCACCACACTGATTTTAATTATGGGTTATAAAACATTGATAGTAAATCTTTTTAAAATCTTTGGGTTAAGAATATTCTGTTTCTTGGGCATGCTGGGAAGTCATTTAAAATATTCCTTGATTCTAACTCTTAGGGAATTTATGAAAATGTGTGGATAGTTGTACCCAGGTGACTCTGGAATGGGCAACTCTCCTCTTCCAATTCTGCAATAGTCTGCCCCTCCCTGTTCAGTCTCCTCTTTTAGTTATATATATCCATGTGAAGGGCATCTGAAACAGAGGTGGCTGTAGAGGCAGGGCAGACCCAAAAAGTCCAGAGTATAAGAATTATTCACAATTTCCGAGCTGTACACATAGTAAAAAGATATTTAATCAGGTAAAGAAAACTATTCTAAATACACTTCTTTATAAATACTGATTTGCAATCATCCTAAACATTTTTCTTTACTTAAAAAGAAAACCATCCAAAATGAAATATATTTCAGGATTAGTTTGTTTTGTTTTGAAGCTTCATTTTTAACCACTTCTGCATCCAGGAGTCCATTAGTGGAACACAGCATAAGACTCTGTCTCTTCAAGTATGTCCACATCACTAATGGACCTGTTCCCAGGCAAACATATTACTTCACTCAGCATGGCCTGCCAGCCTGGCCTGTGATCCTTCCTAGAAAGGTCTTTACCTCAGGGAGGGGCTGACTTGCCTGTGATTTGTGATTATTTCAAAATGGAAGGGTCAAAAGGAAAAACAAGTGGTTTCTAATTCTTAAGCTATTAATACTGCTAAGGAAAACATTTTCTGAGGGAATGAACATAGCTTTGTATATTATGTTCTTATAAAAATAACACATCAAAATTGTGCTCTTTGTGTAGAGTTTGTGCTTTGAATTTATTCCAATGATTCAAATCACTTTCCTTGGACCTGTGATTTTTTTTTTTAGGCCTGGCAGGCTCCTTGGTTTACAATACTTACTATAAAACCCAGCTGGCACATTCTGATATTGATGACTTAACTACTGTGCCTCCTCCTAGAACAGCAAAGCTGACTTCTTCCTCGGCTACATGGCCAAGACCTGGAGTTTGGCCCTGAAAGCAGCCCAACTCATTTCACGCCCTAGGCCTTTCTGGATTCTCTGCGTCCCCTCTCTCAGACCCCTCAGGAGAGTACAGCTCTGCCCCTTCTTATAGTCATATGACTGCAATCAAAGCCATTTTTTTTTTTTTTTTTTTGCCTCAAGAATGACAACTGTGGTTTCCCTTGTGTCCCACAGGCTTCACATGGGGTTTCTGCATATACTGTGGCTAATATAGACTCCTGGCTCTTCCCTCAGGAGCTTGGAGGATTAGAGAGTCTGTGAACTCAAGAGTCAAGGCCAAGACCCTCACTACAGGACAGAGCTGTCCTTAGCACCCAAGGGCATTTCTCTGTAGAACATCCCTTCTGGGCCAGACATGAGGTCAAGGCTGAACTCACACTGTGATTAGGGACTCTATACCAGGCCCAGGAGTTTGATCATCTTTGATATCCATTCAGAGCAACTTAGAATTATTTTACCTCTGTGTAAACAGGCCCCAAAGGGTTACTTAGGAGGAAAGCTCACTCTTCCCTCAGGTCTTGAATTCCAAATGCTGTTTAGCCTCTCCTCCCTCCTATTGCTTTCCCCTTCCTCATTCTATTCCTTTTGCCCAAAAGACCTGTTGGTGCTGTGCAAGAAACGTGAAAATTCCTATGACAATGACCTTCAACACCTCCTACTGAGGATACGATTTTTTTCAAGATACTTCTTTTCACAGAGATTCCTATAAAGCAATAGTAATACCCACCTCACTGAGCGACTGAGAATACCAGCTCTTAAACCTCAACGGCGCACCAGGTACTGTGCTGGGTGCCTTGCAAGTTTTACCTCATTTTACTGATACACGCATTCTATAAGGGAAGCCTTCCTGGAGTCTATGAGTCCCCGCAGAGAAAAAGGTTCCAAAATCCATTTCACAATGAGGAAACTGAGATGTGGAAAGAAAGATTGAGCAGCTTGCCCAAGAACACCTACAAATAAACAGCCCAGTGGAATCTGAACCCAAAACTTAACCTGTGCTAGTCCTGCTATATCACATTAGCACTCATTTGCACTGAAGTGAAATGAGGTAAAGCATTTCAAAGTGCCAAATTTAGTGCCTAACACCCAGTGGGCACTCAGATATCTAATGGGTAGTACACAGAGTAGACAATAAATGTTAGTTCCTCACCTTTCCCGTTATAGCAACATCCTTTCTAGACAGGAGAGAGCTGGGGTTTAAGGCTGAATACTTGTGAGTATATCTCAGAGGCTGTCCAGAGATAGCTCTAATCTTTAGGTCTCTCAAACGCATACTGTCAAGATGGAAAAATGCTCACAGTTAAATCTAAACAATCTCTTGTATCAAAGCACTCTTCCTCTCCTATCTCAATCCAAATGACATAGGCCACAAATATTCTCTGAGATTGTCTCACTAGGTGCTCAGTTCTGCGCAGAGAAACTACACGGGAGGCCCCTTAAATGAGAATCAGAACTCTAGGTGGCCCTTTGTCTTACACTCCTTCTCAACCCTCTTCTACAGGAGATAATGATCACACAAGATCACACAGTTGAGTAGTGGCAGTCCCCGTGAGCCTGAATGGGGACCACACATGTAAGCAGGCTAGCTAGGTGGGCCTTTAAAGAATGAGGACTGAGGGAGTTAAGAGTTCTCTGCCAGAAACAAGCCTACAAGGTACTCCTCAGCTATGCGTTTTGGGAGCTGCTAGTGGCATCAGAGCCACACTGCCGCCATCTAGTGCCTGTGTCCTGAACACCAGTCTTGATGCTTGGCTAGAGGACAAGGCCAGGTATTGAGATGTGGGCTCTAGTGTGAGACTCCCAATGTCTTCTGGGTCGTATCAGCCCCACACCTGGTATCAGGAACATAGCACAGGGATCCAGCCAAGTGGAAATCTCAGTGAAAGAAGCAGAGATGTATAACAGCCCTAAAGTAGTCCTGTCAAACCCAGAAGGTGCAGGACTAAAGTTTATTCAAGTGAACAAATAGCCAAGTGTCCCACCTGTCACCGTCCATGTGGTCATCTCAGGAAGGGATTGAGCCTGCCACTACACTCACAGCTAGTAAGTCTGGGATTAGTGGGGGCAGTGGTGCGTTTTGCTTTCTGCACTGAAGGCAGGTATGCTGAAAAATGCCTCAGAAACTTCAAAACGTATTTGGATTATATTTTCTCTCTCTCTCTCTAGAACTAAATTAAAGCAAATTTAATTTCTTGAATGTGCAAAATATGGTGCTAGCTGCCAAATATCCTGAGACTTGGCTCAAATCCCCACCTACTTCATGGAGTCATCTCTAATTCCCTTGTTGGAAATATCTCTCTCCCCTGGGGTCCACAGTTCTTTCTATAATATTACTTGACTCCATTTATTAGAGCCAGTATCCACCAGTTCTTACCCTAAATCAGAGTGAAAACTCTTTAGTGTATTGCCCACAGAGCCCAGCTTGGTGCTCTGCTCATAGTGGATGTACAGTGTCTGGTAAATGAATAAAGGAATGGCCCTCAATGGAAAAAAGGGAAATATTATGAATCATTTTGTGAAATGCAGCATTTCTAGATCAGCTTGAACTAAATTCTAGTATATCCCAGTTAGTCCCAGATTAGCCAGTGGAGGCTTGATGTCTCCAGATTCCTTCCCTAGAGCTGCATCTAGTGTAGCCCAGGGAAGAATTTCTCCAACCCTTGGGTTGCAAGCCAATTTGCCACGCTCAAAAAGGCCTAAACAGTGACCCATCCCAGGTTATTCCAGGCCAGAGGTAAACGTTTCTCTGCCCTGTTTCTACTAGTTGATGAAGAAAATGGTCCTTCTAAAGACCAGGCAAGTGCTAGAAAAATATACATATATATGTGTACACACACAGAAAACAAAAACCACCCTCAGATGAAGGAATGCCACCAGCAGTGAGAGAAAATCTGTCTGACATGCACATTTCATCGGCAAAACCCACAGGTTAAATTGCCCTCTACTCCTAGGAAAGGTCACCTGCTCCTCCCTGCCTCCCATCCAGAATCTAGACTAGTGCCTGGCACCCAACCAACCAGGAATAGTTGTTGAGGGAACTCATCACCATGAAGGTAGCAAACCAAGGAACCAGCCAACCATGGTTTCTGCCACATAACAAAAAGATACTACCCTCACCAGGAGCTAGATAGATCCAAAAGAAAACACCACAAAGGTAATTCACTTTTTGAAACAGCTGCGTAACAGCAGTCATGGCTAACCCTCACTGGAATCTATCTTCTCCTGCCACCTGGAATTCTGAAGGTAGGGAAAGGTCCACACTTAGTTTATTTAAACCACCCAGGCTGAAGGGAAGATGCAGGAGGAGATTCGGTGACTTCTCAAGTCACTACAGCAATTATTCCAACCTTGAACTCCATCTGCTGTTTTAACTCAAGGAAGAGAGGTTTAACCACTCAAACCATAATCCCTACTGTTCTTTTCCACTTCCACCTTTAAGAAAGTGTCCCCTTTCCTCCACTTATGTGTCTTTGTGGTTGGCATCTGAGCAAGGCTCTGGTCTAAACAGACAAGTCCAATAAGCAGTGCTTCATCTGTCCATTAGAAACTACACTCAAAACCAAATAAATTAGACAAATGTGGCCTGTGGCTCTTTTTTTTTCCCCCTATCTCTAATTTACAAATTAAGAGAACATCAAATTAGATCTGGGCCAGAAATGATCTTAGAGACCATTTACTCCAACTCCACATACCCTTCTTCCATTTCACAAACAGCCTCATGAGGGGAGAGGCAGAAGTGGGCTGAGAACCCAGGCTGCTGATTCCCAGTCCAGTGCTCTTCCCATTCCATCCTATCTTATGCTGCCCGGGGTTGTAATAATAGTAACTTGGGAGTATTCCCTGGGGAACTGAAGCTATTCTAGTTGGCAGCTTATAATATCACAAATAGAATCTATTAGTGAGGCTTTCCTATGTGAACGGGGTTCACTCCAATAATAACATCTCTATTTCCTGGCTCTGCTTGGCACCATGGTCCCATTCAG
Source organism: Myrmecophaga tridactyla (assembly GCA_004026745.1). Taxonomy (NCBI): domain Eukaryota; kingdom Metazoa; phylum Chordata; class Mammalia; order Pilosa; family Myrmecophagidae; genus Myrmecophaga; species Myrmecophaga tridactyla. The sequence continues at coordinate 38,179 of PVIY010007980.1, forward strand.
GCTTGCTAAGACAGTGATGTGTCTCAACCAGATGATTTCTTTTTTTTCCAATTCTGAAAATGAAACACTTGGTACCTGCCCCCTTCCTCCTGTCTTTTATAGTGGTTTCTCCCTTTTTTTTGAAATACCAAATTATCTGTCCAGAGGGAGGTGGGTAGGCTGGGCACAGCCCTCAGCAACAGCGGCCTGTGGAATGCCCCTGCAGTCACTAGCAGATGACTCCACTGAAGATGAGGTCACAACCAGGACACGAGGTGTGGGAACTTGATCTGGGGGCTCTGGTCCTGGTTTCTCTCTCTGGAGCCCACTTAGTCTAGAACTGATGACCCCCGACTGTCTGCATCAAAGCATCAACCACGCAGAAACCCAGGGGATGATCTTGCTTTGTTAAGAAGAAGCACTGTTCTCCAACGTGCTGGGAAGGGATTTAGCCCAAGTGCCTCTGGGACAGTACGTGGCTGGAACATCAGGAGACAGGTCATGAAGAAAATGAAATAATCCATATACTGGTTTCCTTCCAAGTGCAGGGTCTCCAGCACCCCTTCTTTGCAGCACTTGCCAAAAAAAAAGTCAAAGTCACACCTCCAACTGCTTTTCTTTGTGCTTCAGATGCCTCTGGTCCTATCACAGAGCCCAGAAGCCAATGGATGGTTTTACAGCAGACATGAAGTCGCTGATTGCAGACATGTTCATCCTTTTCTTTGGGTGGCTGCATACCAGATGTAGTTCCTCCCCTATTACCATATGCACTGACTGGCTCACATGGTGCCAATGCAATCAGTGATGGGAATTCTTCCAGGGTAGCAGCTCTGGCTCTGGCCCCAGGCCACCTTGAGGCCCTCACCTCTGTTCTGCAGCTAAAATGTTCCCTTCTTCAATGCTCTGCAGCTGGAGCCTCTGACTTGCAAGAGTTCTGCTGCCTCGGCGGCCTCCAAAGCCCATCCCTGGAACAGTCCGTGCTGCAAATAAGACCCCTGGCAAAGCCTCTTCCCCAAATAAGTTGATTTTGGCTTCAGCCTCAATGGCTTTGGCCAAGCTGGCTGCATAACTGTCCAAGGACTTGTGCACTTCAGCTTTCACATGAAGAATAGAGTTCTTGGCAGCTTCTGAGAAAGAAGACAGAGAAGAGATTAGCCGAGGAGCTAAGACCAATGGCTATGCCAGGTTTGTGCCTCCTGTTGTTTCCCTTCCCCAGTAAAAGGAGGCAAACAGAGGTTAAGGACCAGAGCCCTGAACCCTTACTTTCTACTGAGGAATTCTCAGAAAAGTTACTGAATTTATCTTCTGTTTCCTTATCTGTAAAAAAAAGGATAGTAATATACCTCATCATAGGGTTACTATGATCATTAAATGAGATAATTCCTTCTACAATGCTTAGCCTAGGTCTTACCCATAAAAAGGGCTTGATCAATACTTTCTATCAATAATAATCCAAATTTTACATCTTGGAAGAGTTCTCTGGTCTTTCAGCAACCCAAAGTAATCCATATGTCTGTGGATAAACTTCCACAGAAACAAAAGTTCTCTCTTCTTCTTTACCTACTCACTCAGAAATTCCCCAAAGTCCTGGACAACCTCAGGGTTGGAAGTGGCCTTAAAGGTTTGAGCACCCTATCCAGGATTAGGACCCCTAACAATTAAAATGAAAAGAAGAGAGGAAGGGGCAGCTGCCTTCAATTGCAATGCCCTACTACTCTTAGCCCCACTGCCTATTACTCTCTGGACATTGTGGAGAGAAATCTTATTCCCCACTCCTTGACAACTCACATCCTACTCTCCAAGTGGGAAAAGAATTGGAGGAACACTTGTGGCCTCGTTCTGCCCTGCCACCACTTGCTCTTTCTCCAGAGGGAGGAATGGCTTAATCTGATGGGTGCCTTGCTCTCTTCACAGCCTGCAAAAAGAGGCTGCTTTCTGAATAGTTATCCCCCATGAAGTAGGCTTGATGGGGCAGGCTTGGCCCTATGTGGGCTGGGGGACTTTGGGAGAAGGGGGGCTTCAATTCTTTTCCTTTTTATACAGGGGTAACTTATTAGAAAGTCCACGTGGCTGCTGTTTCAAGCTCTGTTCTTCAATCCACTTTACCAGAAAAGTAACTCAAGTGACCACGTCTGTTCTAGGGCCACAGACTATCAGGATGGAAGCCTTTGCTCTAACAAAGTCAGTGCACTCACTGGGCCATCATTTCCATTTTTCACTTGAGGAATCTGAGGCTTGGAGAAGGCAAGTTCAGATTTATAACCATGCATCATCCATGAAGGAAGTTTGGGTTTAAGGCTAAGACATTATGGAGGGTTCAGGAACTTGTATCCTGAGGCAGCAGGGTGAATCAGGAGCTGGGATTTTCCTGTGTGTGTCACTGCAGAATCCAAGGGCCATTGTCTGCCAGCCTGGGATGCTACCTGCTCTGAAAACTGGGCTCCTGAGGATTGGGTTGGGAGCAGTCATGGGTGGGGCAGAGGTGATCAGGTTAGGGGAGGGCTGGGCCAAGGAATCTTCCTAAGGTCATTTCCTTTCTCCTTTGATTTCCTAAAGCAGTTACAGACACCAACCTTTGATTTGTTCTACTTCATCCTCAAATGTCACAGAGCTCCTTCTCTTGGGTGGGCAAGTACAGTGTGAGGGAGGGTTGTCATCATTCGTGTAGTCTTCTAGCAGCATCACATCTGTTCCTGAGATGAAGGGCAGACTGTGCATACATAACTGGTAGGACAAAGCTCCCCTCGCCCCCTCTGCCAATCTGCTGCTCTCCATCTCCTCTTCCCCTTTCCAAACCGCTCTCCCATTTATTCAAAACCATGGTCAGGCGCCCTTAACACTCGGCTGTACTTGCCCAAGAAACACCCTGTCCCATTTCAGGGAGTTTGCAGAAAACCTGTGGGGCTGCTTCAGACACACACAAAGACATCAAAGTTCTCCCAGGCAGGGGAGTAGGTGCCACAACTGACAGAACACAGAGGTGTGAAACCTGCCAGACTGGTATAGAGGGGCGAGAGGAGAAGTTCAAGCCTGGCCTCGGGGCTCCCCTGCAGGCCCCACTCCACGGGCACCACAGCCTGTACCCTGGGAAAAGCTTGTGGCCGTTTGCTTAGAATTTATTTTCCTTCCAGTCCCTCTCCTAGGTAACTGTTGCAGTTTTTTAAAATTATTATTCACAAACCTGCATCCTCCCCATGTTGTATTCTCACCCCACCCACCCCTCCAGCCCTTGATTGGGATCAGTAACTTATTTTGTCCGCCTTCTCCAAGGTGTCACTGGATATTTGTTCTGGAGTGGTCTTGTGGATGTCTTTCAGAAAACGTTATTTTAGACGATTTTCTGGGGAATTTTTTCTAATACATCATTCTTCTATCAAAAATAAGATCTAACTGGAAACTGAAATCAGACAGGCTGGCTTCGGGGACTGCTTTCGCCAATGGCTATACTGCTCATAGTAACAATGCACAATCATTTCATATTTTAACACTTCAAAAGTTTTCACCTAATTTACTCTCACAATAGCCCTGTGTGACAGAAAGCACAGGAACTGTGATTCCCATCTTAGAGAGAAGGAAACTGAGGCACAGAAAAACATAATGACCGGGCTGAGCCACAAAGCAGATCAGGTTTGCACCAGTGCCAGGAAGGGAAACCCGGCTGGTGACTCAGGGCTCCGCGTCCCTCCCGCACCCGTGGGAAAGACCCTCCTGCCAGCCCTCCTGCCAGCATGGGGAGACGTGGCAGGTGAGAGGCGATGCGGCCTGAGGCTTACCTGAGTCCTGAGAGCAGCTGAAGCCGGTGTCTCCGGTGCTGCTGCTGTGTCCCAGGGGCTGCCCGCCGGCCATGAGCGCCGTGAGGTGCGGGGACAGGCCCAGGTCTGAAAGGCAAAGCTGGCACTGAAGGAGCATCCGCACCCTGCCGAGGCGGGCCCAGCATCTGCTCTGGGCCGCACAGCAAGGGACCCTCTCGCTTAACGGTCCCCGCAGGGCCCCACCTCCCACCGTCCCGGGGTCCCTGTCTCCCCTGCACAGCGTGCTCTCAACCTACCGAAAGGCTGGCAGACTTGAGTTGCGCTTTTCCCACGGCGCCCCTCATTCCCATTCCAGGGGTGCTGCTTTCTAACAAGATTTCTAACAGGGTGCCCCCAAGGGGAATTTCTCATGACAAGGCAGGCGGGAGAGAAAATGTGAGGACAGTCTTGGGAGAAGCTGGTGGATTTAACACCCATGTTTACTCCTGAACTCCTATTTGAATGATGGAAAAATGATTTTTTTTTTAAATAAGGTTTAAACCCCAAAGAGGGAAAGAATTTTTGGAATAGAGAGTAGGTGGGTGAATGCGAAGAAACTGACCCAGGAAAGAGTTGAGGTCCGCAGTGGGGAAGGCCTGGGGGGAGGATGACTCCCAAAGTGGGTTTGGGACAACTTTCTCTGAGGCTGTGGTGAAAGCCAGGAACATGCCCTGGTCTCCTCCAGCGGGAGGAACCATCCAAGCCAGACCACTGCGGCTGGGCTGAGAGGCCAGTAAGCAGGGTGCCAGGTGGCAGTGCTCTACTCCATGTTTATCCAGTTTTCCTCCGGAGAGCGGGAGTTTACTCTGGGAGTTTTCACATGAACACACAATATATCCAACAGACTGGGCCCACCCCAACCCCTTTTACAAAGAAACAAAAAAGGAAAAAAATCAAGGCAAAAAGGGACAGGCTCCAGGGATCAGGGTTGTGATCCTCCAGAAGCCTAGGATGGCTAGAAGAGATGTTACTACCTTTTGGACGTGAAAACAAGAGGCTAAAGATTCTGGGCTGAAGCAAGCATTTTGAAGTAATAAGAAGCCCTCATAGTACCACTAGGAAGCCAACTGGGAAACGTGAGGCAGAAAAGTTCAAAGGTCCAAGTGTTGCCCTTTCCTCCCTCAAGGCTGAATCTCTCAAGAAGAATCTAGGGTCTGGGAAGGTTCTGTCCCCAGGTACAGGAGTTTCACACATCAGCCCCCCATCAGCCACCCTTCAGAGCAGCGTTTGGAGAGGCTGCTCTCCTGCATTGCCCACGCCACCTTCTATATCTGACTTGGGGCCTGAGGTCTTGTTCTCTTTCCACCTGTCTGGTAGAAGAGTTGATGGAGGAGCTGATGCCCTTTCTCCTGAAGGCCCCTTCTTTGCTCCAAACACCTGCTGTCCCCTATCAGCATTGGATTTGCAGTTTGGCATCCAAAGACCAAACATTAGCCTTTAGCTTTCAGCACTTGTAGCCAATGCCCACTCCACAGCTGACCGGCCACCACGAGGTGGCATTGGCTGGCAACCTGCAGACAGCCCTGAGATATAGGTCCCTAGGTGAACCCTTCCCATGGGAATATCCTAATGTGGCCTGACAAGCAGAAGGTAATTTGGTAGCTTAGTGATAGCTGGCACTCTAGCATAGTTGTTCTTCAGTTTGGGGCTTACAGAATAAGAAAAGCAAAATTCATTGATTGCCATGGCTGAAGACAGCTATGCATGAAATAAACAATGTAACAATGTGTTTATAAAACTCCTGACATCCCAGAATCAGCTGGGGAGCTCCAGATATTTGTGGCGTTCCACTTCTCCTTTTGCTCATATGCACTGTTTAGGAAAGTTATATCCACGCACTAATTTATTTGATCAAAACTCTGCAGGTGTTCATGCAAATGGAGAGCAGTAAAACCAAGAGAAAACCTCCACATCCTTCTAGCTGGCTTTGGAATGGATCATATCATCTTTCTTACCCGTTGTCAATGCTCAGAGCACATGTGTCCTCCGAGGGCAAGAGAGGTGGCCAGTGAGCAGAGGAAGCAGATTTGGGTTTGGGAATCTACTGCAGCTCAAAGCCGTGCACACAGAGAGCATCAGACCAGGGGCTGGTCGGCCCTGGCTCAGACAGGGACCAGAGACCCGAGGCAGAAGCCAGGGTTCTCTTTCCCAATCTGAAAGGCAGTCAGCATTCCTGACCTGGGCAATGTCGGGTGCGGAGCTGGGATGGAGCCCCACATTCTACTTTGTGTCCAAGTCTCTTACTAATGCCGCTGACCTCCTGTGGGACCAGGGCCTTTAGGGAAGAGACCACAGATTCCGTTCCTGGGGAAGTTAACAACTCAATCCATCATCCCACAGGCTCTTCAACCCAAAAGCATCCCACAAGATTGCTTCTCCCTAAATGAGGATAAATACTGCCAAGCTGCCTTGGACTCGCCAACTTAAACCACAGCTGGTGTCTGTCTGCCTGTTCTCACAGCTGCACAGACTCTTCCCAGGATAATCACGAGTGACAAATGGAAAATCTCGGCCCAAAAGACAGATGTTTCTTTTTGTTCTATCTACCCTCTCCTCCTCCATTTTCTTTCCTCATTTTTTTCTTCCGCATTCTTAACTTCACTTGAAATAGAAAACATCTATTTTTTTTTTGCCTGAAAGATAAGCAACTTTACAAATTGAACAAGTAAGTTCATCATTAGAATGAAACCAAACCCTGAATATATTCTTGCCCCCCAACCATAGTAAAGCACAGGATTGCAAGTGGCAGGGGGTGGGCATTTCAATGTGTTAAAATACCGGGGTAGAGGGAGTGTTTTCCTCTCTGAAAAACATCCAAGATTTCCTTCCTCTCTCAAGAAGTAACTCTCCATCAATCCACGAAATAAAATTGGTGATTTCTTTTAACTGCCACAGGGAAAGCATCTTCTATCATCACTACTTCTGACTATTCATGAAAATTAGGAGTTGTTATTTCTTTCCAGCCCAGTGAAGAGGAAAAATGAACTAGAGAGGTTTGATGATTTGCACAGAGACATCAGGTAAGAGGTTAGAACTGCAGTCTTGAGCTAGCTTTTTCCACAAGGATGATCTGACAAGTGCTTTCAAAATCTCTCTTCCAACCCTAGCCTCCTACTAGAGAGATTCCTCTGGGTCTCACCAAAGGTGGTGGAATTGTCTCTTGAAACCTATTAGCACCAAATCAGTTATCAGATGGATGCGCCTTACTCATAAACAATAGTGGGGGTGGGGACTGAGGCTTGGCCTGAATTACCAGAGGTAAAATGTGGAACCCCTGACCTTTGAGGAAAGGTTTGGGATGAGGGAGAGGGTGAATGAGTAGCTGAGGCAGAGAGTGCTGAAAAGAGGGAGCGCTGAAATGGAGGGGCTGGCCGAGGAGAGAAGGGAGCCTGGTCTAACACTTAAATTCTTTTTTCTCCAGTATAGAAATAACTACAATGCTGAGGGCAATGGGTCATGGTGGGGTTAACAAAGGATTTCTGAATTGCGATGCCTCTGCTTAATTTTGGGGAGGTGCCCTTGGCTGCCTCAGCTTGCTCTTAAACTGCTGAACTCTGCAAAACTGCTAGCAATCACACGGACACCCTGGGATGTTCTTTCTCTACGGAAATCTGTGCTTTGACCCTTTAGTCCGCTGTCGGTCTGTGGACCCCACCCATCAACATGTCAGAGCGGTGGACAGAACCGCAGGCTACGGCCGCTTCCGGGGTGGGCATCCCTTTCCTGCCACGCTCCCAAGGTACCTGTGATCCTGTTGGAAATGCTGAAGAGCCTGGATGTCCTCTGTCGCTGCACAAAAGGCTCCCGGTAGTATCGATCCCCGAAGCACATGCCCAGGAGCTCCTTGCGCACGGTCTTGTTCCAGAGGCCATAGATGAGGGGGTGGCAGATGGCGCTGGTGAAGGACAGCCACGTGGCCCACGTCTCCAGGGCCGGAGAGACACAGTTCTTTCCCCAGAGGGCCTCGGAGGTGATGACAACCATGTAGGGGCCCCAGGTGACCGTGAAGGCACCAATGACCACCAGGATGGTGATGAGGGCTTTGCACTGGTTGGCCGAGTAGACCACGCCCTGGAACGCGCTCCTTCTGCTGCCCGAGGAGGAGGTGGAGGTGCTCGAGTTTTTCCTGCCGTTCCTCTGGGCGTCCTCCTCCCCGATGACCACCGTGCCACAGTGCACCTTGCGTGCCTTGACCCTGGCCACGCGGAAGATGAAGCCATAGCACACCAGCATGACCAGAAAGGGGAACAGGGCACACCAGATCTGCCAGAAGGCTGTGTAGCCGGGCTCCCGGTGCCAGGCAGCCACACACATCCACTTGAACTCGTCAAACTCCACCGCGGACCAACCGAATAAGGGGGGCAGGCAGCCAATGAGGGAGTGAAGCCAGATATAGACCAGGGCCATCACGGCCCGGTTCCCCGTGATCTTCATGGGGTACATCATGGGGTACAGGACGGCATAGTAGCTAGAGAAAGGATGGAGGGAGGAGAGAGAGAGAGAGGTCAAAAGGGAGAGAAACCAAACCAGGGATGGACACTCACTGCTTCCCGAGTAGGAAGCTCTGTTGAATCTCTTGTCCCACTCAGCCATGGGGGCAATGCTTCTAAAAGCAGCACCTTCTCCCACCTGTCCCCAGACAAGTCATATACTGAGCTGCATCACAGTTTTGTAGGACTCTTCATCAGTGCAGCGTTGGGACGCCAAGGAGAACACAGAGCTCAGTCCTGCCCCCAAGTCAACGTGTTCCCAAGTCACTCTCCTATTTGGGGGTGTGGCTAGTCTTCAGGCATCTATAGGATCAGGCCAGGTCACCTCTGCTATTGCTGGTGTTAATCCACTGAGATCGGTTTTCAGGGGATCAATAAGAATAAAGTCTAAGGACAATGGGGTTTATTGGGTGGGTGACCACTTACTGAAATGGTCAGCCATGTCAACCACCGTGCCAGGTACTAGAAATACAGGTCAGACGTGCAGGAAGACAGGTCATAAGCAGCATGTGGGAGCCTGCAGTGGTAAGGGCGATGCCGAATCCTCACAAAAACCTCACACGGTGAGTACCATTGTTATCCTCATCTTACAGGAGAGGGAATGAAAGCAGAGAACAGCTACATAACCTGCCACAGGTAAGCGAAAGAAACAAGCTAACAATCCAACCAGTCTGACTCTATGGTCCCAAATGCACATGCCCAGTAATTCCTTGCTCCAGAGTCTACAGACCAGGGGACGGCTCTCGATCCCTGGGCCCTGCTCTGGACGCCTAGAGTGCAGCTGAGTCCAGCTGGTGGGACAGACCCGAGGGCCAGAGCAGGCTTCCTGGAGGAGAAGACCCATGAGACCCTAGTCGTAAAAGAGCAGGAGGCACAGGCCAAGGACCAGCCCGAGCAGAAAGCTGGTGTTGGCAAGGCAGGAAGATGTGAGCCTAGGGTGGAGGGCCAGGTGAAATGCCAAGACATAATGTGGTTGTGCATTCACCACCACAATCAATTTGTAAACGTTCTCATTGCTCAAAAGAATCCCACAAAAATTATCAGACAAAATTCCTGTACCCCGTAGACTCCCCTGTTATTGGCACTTAGCATTGGTACTCAAGCTGTGGGCCGAGCCCAGGCATGCAGGGTCTGGTCAGCCCAGCTAACCATGGGGCTGGGTGTCAGTCACCACCCGCCCACACAGGTACCTTCTCCATGGGAAAGGCTGTTTAAATGAACAGAACATTCTCATGGGGGCCACGAAAGGAAAGGCAGGGGGGCCAGCAGGGTGTTAAGAAGCGGCAGTAACTCTGGACCCCACGCATCACCTGTGAAGCTGCCCCCTCCACCCGGACCCCCCTGAGTTACCCTCAGGCACCAGCAGCTCAGGGACGGGGCCACACACCTCCACAGCCACATGCTGACAGGACAGACCCTCCCTGGAGACACTGCCTCCTGTGTCTATGTGCTTTTTTTCAAGGGACTCCTCATCAGGGGTGAGCCTGGAGCTGCTGCATGCCTGGGCCACAGTCTAGCCTGCAAAGAGAGAGTCTTGGGCATGGCGTTTGCGGAGAGGGTCCCACTGTGCTAGGTGTGGGTTACAGAACCCATGCCTGATGACCTGGGCAGCTTTTTTTTTTTTCACTGCCTTGCATTTGTGTCCCAGTTTGCATCTTACAAAGGCCGAGCAGCCAGCAGAAGAAGCTCGGTTTGGGAGTTAGAAATCCCCGGGTTCAGGTGGTGGCTCTGCTCTTTACTAGCCGTGTGACCTTGGGTAACTGATTTAACCTCTCAGAGCTTCAATTCCTCCATCTGTAAAGTGGGGATTAAAGTACAGACACTACAGGTCTGCCCTAAGGACTAAGTGAAATAGAGGGCAGAAAAGGCCTGGAGGCAGAGCCGCCTGTCCCTCAACCTCTCCCCCTTCCTCCTTGTTGATGGAATCTGCTTCGTGCTCAGACTGAAAAACTGCCATGATCCAGGGGTCCCGGGTCCCCCCGAAGTGCAGGGATGAACCAAGTTGTGATGCTGCTCTCCTTCCCCTTGCCAAGTGGCTGGCTGAGACACGGACCTGTGAGTGAAATGGGAGGGGATTTTGTTGGGTGGGACGGCCGGCAAGGCGAGGAAGGTGTCCTTCGCTTAAAAAAAAAAAAAAAACCAGTTTCATTCACACACCATACAATCCATCCACAGCGTACAACCAAAGGCTCCCTGTATAATCAGAGTTGTGCATTCATGACCACAATCAATTTTGAAAACATTATCATTGCTCAAAACACACACACACACACACACACACACACACACAAAAACAAACAAAAAATCCCAAACCCCATATACATCCTGTTTTAGTTTGCTAAAATGTGCTGCTAGAATGCAACACCCAGGTATGGATTGGCATGTCATAAGGGGATTTATCTAGTTACAAATCTATAGTTCTTCAGAGCAGAGGCAGCTGGCTTTCCTCTGGCATTCTCTGTCACATGGGAAGGCACACAGTGGATGTCTGCTGGCTTCCCTCCCAGCTTCTGAGTTCCAACGGCCTTCCCCAGGGTGATTCCTTTCCGCATCTCAAAACGTCTAGGTCTGAGCTCCAAGTGCTGAGATGAGGTATGCTGAGCTGCTGAGCTCTCTTCTGACTTCTCTCTGTTAAGCCTCCAACTAATTCAGCCTCACTCACTGCGGAAGACACGCCCCTTAGCTGAGTGCAGATGCAATCAGCCACAGATGAATTTCACATGTTGATGATTTAAGTCCACAGCAACAGAACAATGGGCATCATCACCCAGCCAAGTGGACACCTGAACCTAACTATCACAGTCCCCTATTAGGACGCTTAGCTTTGGTACAGAACCTCTGTTACACTTGAAAGAATATTCCGCTATCACTGTTAACTATAGTCCACCGTTGGCATCAGCTGTACTTTTTCCCATATACTACCTTATTATTACCACTTTGTAATAGTGTTGTATGCTTTCTCTAGCTCATGTAAGAACTCTCTTACATTTATCCTTTAACTTTTCTACCTCTCTCGGCACCTTTAAAAAATGCACAGGTGCCCTGAGCGCGGACACCTTAGGGGGTGGACAGGCCAGGTGGGGCTTGCCCCAGCAGTCTTAGAAATGATTTTGCCTCACAAGCTGTCCTCTGCACGACAGCCTTCTGGCTATTCTCAACACCAAGCCATCAATATGACGATTATTAAGCCAAGACGTCTCCTTTATTATAACACGTGGTTTGGGCACGGGCAATTCCAGTGGGACATGAAGTGGTTTCTCTTGGCGGAGTGCTGGGGCAGCTTCCCCTGTCCCTCTGTCCCACGGGACACACAGACAGGGGAGCCGGGTGCTGGCTCCCAAAGGGTGAGCAGCCATAAATGTCCATGCACTCAAGAGTTTGCTTTATTTTTAGTTGCTTTTTCTGGGGGGAAGGGGTAAAATGTATATACATTGAGAAGCACAAGTTTATATCTCTATTAAGACATAGAAAAGTCCCACATCTCCCTAATGAAAAAATGGGTTTATGTTTTCTCAACCGCAGAATGGAAACTCCCTCTT